>JANJYQ010309029.1:659-13478 GCA_024605255.1 Rastrelliger kanagurta | reverse complement strand
TAAAACTGTAATCATTCCTCCTGTTCATACTGACCAGTGCATAATCAAGATTCAAAATGGACAAAGTAAGCATTGTGGCAAAATTCATACCCCTTGACTTGGACATGAATGTAGGTAAACTGAATATTTTACAAATATGACTAAGGCTTGCAATGCAGTAGGGAGTCCACACAACAAATGGTTCAAATGTCAAATTAGTTTTATTCAACTTAGAAAAGAAAGAAAATATGGAAGGAGTCAGCATGATGACTGGAGGTATATATGTAGTGTTTTATAAGGTAAAACCCATAACTCCTGCCATGAAACCATGGTTTGATTGAAGCTAGCTGTCAGAAGACAGCGTGTCCCAGGAGAACAGGCCTTTTGTACCCTGTATTCTTACCTGATACTTTTGCATCTATATTATGCAAACATAATCAAACATAATATACCATAATATGCACATAAAAAGCATTATTAAAAAAGACATCAAAAACCGTTATACATGAATCCAAAAGTTTTTTTATTTTGCCAATCCAAAAGTTTTGCTTGCTGTTGAGCTGAATTTCAAAGATTCAAAGAAAGATGTAAGACGTGTCTCTGTTGGTTTAGTCTCAGACAGAGTGACAGCTTGGCAACATCAACAGTCAGTAAACAAGAGGGAGTTCTGAATCCCATGGAGTAGACAGAGCAGGAGCAGAGAAGAGAGAAAATAAATGTTTACACATAAATTCTGTCTTAGTAGGCTAATACCAAGAATGTTGTGTTTATATTGGTGCATGTGAATTACTTTTATTCAATGATCTTTGATGTTGTAATGGGTTACAAGCTAGTAATTAGCTAAGTGATCTAAGCTAGCAGCTACAGGCCAACAAAATATGTTGTTTTACCCATTACAGCATCACAGATCATTTCTGTCTTCTCCAAAGACTTCAAGACTTCGCTTGCAACTTTCAGCATAGGTCCACAAAATTCAGCTCAACAGCAAGTATAACTTTTGGATCCACAAACAAAACTTTTAGATAGTTGGATATTGATTCACATTTTAATTAGCTATTTAACAATTCACATTTATTTTACTAACAATACAACATATTTTGATTATAGTATTAATAGTTTTGCTCTCAAATATGTTTTTATGATTACATACCTGCTCTGTTGATTGCAAAATAAGGACGCAAAGTAACTTAATAACCTCTCAGGCGAGGCTAGTTACTTTGACAGCCTACCCAGGCTCCTGCCAGAGGGAAAGAGATCAACACACACAGGAAGCTGAAGGTGGCCCATCACAGTAATACGAGGCTTTAGCTGTCTGAGTTAGTCAAGTAAAGTGGATATCTTCCACTTTTTAGGAAAAACGATCACTTTTTATCTGCAGTGGAAGCTTAGAAACTATAACTAAAAAAGAGGGACTGCAGATTTTGCACCCATCGTTAACACTGAAAATACTTTATCAGACTTGAAAAAATGTAAACCTATTTTAATGTAAACTTCAAATATATGTGTAGAATATATGACTGTGTTTTGTTGGTATTTAGCTATTTATCATCAACAGCTAACTTAATGTTAGCTTGACATTTCTCTTCTTTTGGTAGGGCTTTGCCTTCTGTCTGCCTTCACACATCTCAGGCTGATGTGTGCACTAGAGCATTACTGCTCTAAACAAACTGAGCTTTACTAGGAGTAGCTGCAATTTAATCACTGAATTTTAAATTGTTATTCCTTATACAACTTGTCACTGAAGAAATGTTCACAATACTGCATTGTAGTAACCACTAAATAATACATAACTGCCCAACACTGTACTTCTTCTCCATAAAAGTAGAAGAAAGATTAGATTTTTTTCTCCTTTGAATTTATGAACAGTGCAAGACTTTTTTTTCTTTTTAATCTATTCAGCTGGCTCTCAGTCGTCAATGCGGGTGTAGTATTTAGATCACTTGAACTGTATTCAATTGTGGCTACACTGTGGCAGAGACTGACCCAGGGGACGGCTATGTGGAGACCAGTGTGAGGGCCTGAGAACAAGACTGGAATGTCAATGTGCCAATTCACAAGCAACGGCAAACTACACTGCAGAGTTTAAAATAAACCCCAGAGGCATTATAAATAAATATATAGGTTTATGCAACTATTCATTTGTTATCTTATTTACAATATATACCTTACTTCTCAAGGGAGGGGGTCTTTGAAGATTGTAATTGTATTGAGGATTCCCATTGGTTTGAACTAAGTTCCCACAAAGTGAATGTATGTTTGAGTGCATGCGAGAGAGATTAATCATGCTGGCATAAAGAAACCCAGACATTTCCAAGTTCACAATGGTCTCATGTACCCCCACCCTTCACTCCCACCATCTCCACCCCAAGTCCTCATTTCCCATTGTCTCCTCCAGTAAAAACAGCCTGTGTTATCTCCTGGGTTGCTGATAATGCTGGTCGCGCAAATGCAACACTGTTTGTTCAGTCATTATGGACTAAATTCAGAAAAGCCCCTGTATTCTGCAGCCACTATCGGAGAGAAACTTATTACTCAAGTCTAAAAACAGATCTGTTCTCCCAGAAATCCATCTCAGCCAGCTGTGTTAAGCTGCATGACCAGAGATTGCTTGTCACGAACATCAGTTTCATCATATTTTTCAAGTTGTATAATTTGTGTACTGATAAGCATGTAGCCAGGTGGCATGTCATGATATCCAATCAGTGAACAGATTTACTAATGCTGACCTGCTTTTCTTTTCTTCAAACTGGAAAAACAAACAAGCTGCAGGTGGATGTGAGGTCTAGGCTAGAGGGTGAAAGGTGAAATACAGGTTTATCTGATTTTGTATGAAAGCGCTCAGGAATCTGATAATCTGATGTAATGTGTCTGGATTTACACATGGCGCCTGGCTGAAGCAGCATACCATCCCACAGACACAGGTCACTCCCTAAAGCCCATGAGACACATATGCAGAGAGGGCAAACATCATACAGTGTTTGGGGGAGAGAGACTTGTTCTCAGACAACACACCAACAATTATATCTATTTCTTTTTGTTGTTACAGTGGACAGTCTGTTGCCTGATCAAATACTTGCTATTTCTGCTTAGTTAAACATAGCTCATAGACTGACTCCTTTGACTGTAGCTATATTTAACATTAACATGTTACTGGATAAGCTGACATCATCCTGGAAGTTTGTGCGATCTATATAATGCCTCAAGTTATTTTAATGTACTTATTATTACGGCTCAACCAATTCTGGAAATATGGGACCGATATTGCTGATACCAATACCGATATTAGGGAGTAAAGAAATTCTAATATTAATGTATTGGCCAATAATCTTACAGAATAGATGAAAAAACTCTTTTGCAATGATGCCTCAAATTTGTTTTAAACACACATGACTGAGTTTATTTCACAGTTAAAAATTAATTTTATTTTATAAAATTACACAACTGTATTGAAATAGTAAACTTTACAGGTAATCTAATAATTACAAATAGCTAAAATAGAAAAAGAGAAGGATGTCTGTGTTTTATTGCACAGCCTAATGCCACCACACCCACCATGGATAATCAGAAGAAAATGTATATATCATATACAGTATATGTGTGTATGTATATATAACAGAAAATTGCGTGTGCAGTGGTTATTATGTACAGAGTTGGATCACGGATGAGTTTGTCTCCCAGGCTCCCAAGCTGAGTAGCTCACCAGTGAGAAAAGTGATACAAAAACTATGCAAAACAGTCCGTCACTTCACTTAAAGGCAGCTGCTTTCATGCACAGTGAGCTATTCTTTTTTCCTGGAGCTGAGGTGATGCTTGCAATGGGTAGGCTGAAGGGTCAAAGCGTGGTCAGTTGCAATCCTGCCATCTGGGCACTACCTGCTTTAGGAACCACAGATGGAGTTCCAGTTTACACAGCACACACGGCAACACCATTCATTCAACACGCCGACATGCAGCACTGGAAATTTCCTTTGTACTGTGATCACATTGCAGGTTAAAAAAAGCTCACTGAGGAAACTTGATTCATGGTGGTTCTGGAAATTGTCAATGACAAGCCTGAGCGCTTACACCTGTTATTATTTAACATATACTTTGATACAATATATAATCATGCAGTATGTGTTGTTAACAGTTATGTAGTATGTAAAGTATCACTTTTGAACAATCTATATTATTTATTAAATATTTAAAACAACACATATTCATTTGTTAAAAAAACTGTGCCCCGGAGTATATTGCTTATTTAGCACCACTCCTTTTTCAGACTATGTGTAAAACAACTCTGATAAACTATATGTGATATAAGATGGACACAATGTGCAATCTACAGTGAGATCAAATGTGTCCCACACCTGTTAAAGAATGTGAAAAATGCCGGTGCCATCAGGAAGCAAGTGGCATCCTAATTCAACAAAGTCACACAATACAACATGAGACAAAAAACACCAAACAGGATACTGTTGGTCCCTCTTGTACTCTGTAATACTCGGCTGTCATACTGTCTTTGGCCTAAGCCTAGACCTGCCCCCCCGGCATCGTGGATCTATCATGGCGGGGGAGGATAGGGGAATGCTGACAACCAAACAGGCAGCAACCCAGGAAACTCTAACTCGAGGAGGAAGCATGATTTTACTCTAAGATAAAGGAGGAATTCAATTAGAAGACACTCTGTGGGATGTCCGAAAAGAGTGAGAAAACAAACTGTGGCTTGAGACAAGGGTGAAATCAAATAATGCATGTATTCACTGAGATCTAAAATTGACATTAAAAAACAATTAGAACTAATTTTACAAAGACTTTATGGCTATAAATTAGAAATTAACTTGGAGACTCAACATGGGAAGGAACTGAAATAGACCATGGTAACACTGATCCAATCCAATTGAACTCAGCAACTCTGCCTCATGAAAGTAAGACTTTCTTGGTTTCCCATGGCTCAGTGTAGATGCCTGCATTACTTTGAGAGTGGGTGTTCTAAAAATGCATGAAAAATCACTGAAGCATATTTAATGAACTTTTTTATTTGTGGTATTAACTCCAGCTGAACTAATCTCTTTCAGTGCACTCCCCCCAAAAAAACAAAAAGCAAAAAAAAACCATGCTTTATCGTCCACTCTATTAAGGCTAAGTGGGTCGTGACAATAGACAGGATAATCAGATAACTATATTTGATTTAAACTACAGGCTTTTGGCACTGTGTGCCTCTATCTCTTGGTGGGAAGGACTTCTGTGCACAAGCACAGAACTGCAGTCCAATTTCAAGATTACTCAATGAGTTTACGTCCCATCCACCACATCTCTGGTTCTTCACTTGGAAAACACAGTATGATTTCAGTCAGTCTATGAACAAATATGTGTTTTTACTTTAACTGTTTGTATGCTTCATTTCTCATTCCCTGCAAACATTCCTGTTGCAGCCCTAAATATATTACCATATAATGTCATCAAAACTTATTTCACTTTGTGTAGTCCACACACTCAAATGTGTGGCTTCAATGATCATGTGCTCTGGGCTCAAAAGTGTGGTTCAGGATCCTAAAATCATCTATGCATGTGATGGAGGAATGCACAGTGATTGAAGGGGGCGAGGTCAACAGCCCTGCAGTAAATAGTATGCTATGTGTGCATGTGATAACTGAACAATAATATGATTTTACACAACTATATTTAAGTTCCTTATTAAGAACATATCTTTGATTTAATACATTTCAGGTTTATTCCCATAAATTCCTGTTAATTCCCATGGAAAGTTTCCAGGTTTGAAAATTCCCAGAATTTTTCAACCCTAATCATGCTCAGCTTAATCTTTGACCAGAGCCTGAATGCTCAGGTCTCATTGGCAGGAATTATGAAAAACAAGAATGCACACTGACATCTATTTTGTCTACAGTTGTATTATTTATTCCAAACCAAGGTAAATAGAAAGCTGTAGGAATGCAATGAACTTGATCTCAAGATCTTTGCACATTTCTTAATACTGATTGGTTCATTTAACTTTGGTCTTTCCTTTAAAGGTTGATTTTGCAACTAAAATAAATTGCACGTGGCTTGCAACAAAAACAACAACAATAAATTACGGAAAGTAGGACAAGACTTAAATCGCAGGAATGGCAAACTGCTGGAAACAGGGACATGAAAAAGATGGAATGTAGTTCTTACTTCAATACAAAATGTGCACCAGAGGAGCAATAGATCATTTAAATATGAAACTCTTGACTGAGCTGATAAGCACAATACGTCCTGTCTTCACATTGAAAGACTCATGACAAGAGAAGGTAATTTCTTCCATATCGCAGCAAACAACTTCCCCTTGGCTATTAAGTGCCCATTTGGCTCAGCTTTGCTATTTAGTGTAATTTAAATAAGTTTGTAAGGGGAGTAACTCGAGGACTAATCTACCAGGATCAGGCAGCAGCATTTGGGAAGTGGAGATTTCTGCAGCCGATGGAGTAAAAGACGGGGACACAAATTCATAAAGGATTAAAGTCGAAAGCAAAAGTAGTTGCTTAGTTTTAAGATATGTTGCCTATAGAAACTGCTGATGACAGGTAAAAATTTCAAAAGCACTTTGTATGAGGATAAATGCAGAGCTGTTTTAAAGCTGCTATAATCAAAACTTTTATATCTCCAGCGATCAAAGGGCTATGTATTATGAAAAAGGAATCACTCACATTGAGTTTAACATAAATGTTTTGGTCCACCCTCACACCTAGGACTGGTCAAAAAATGATCTTGGTAAGGGAGCACAATGTTGATAGTGATAAACATTGGACATGTTTTAGATAAATAAAAAGGACAACAATTAGTCAGTCTGCAGTTTTTTGGCCTGCACATTTCAGTACATACTCATTTTGTAATGTCTGACAAGGCTATATGCTAGTGCTATCATTAGCACCAAAAGAAGAAAAAAAGAAGAACCCGCTTCTCTAGTAAATATGTCCTATCTTCAATTACAGAGCAGCCATCACATGCTATTGTTTTAACAAGGCTGCTTTGAGTTAACTGCTAAGCTAGGCTAATTACAAAGCAAGTAAACCAACGAAGGGATAGCTACTCCCAAACACTAACGCTGTTTTGTGAAGAAAACTAGCAAATCTAACTATATAGTCTTTGCACAGAAAAAAATGTAGTCAGTAAAATTACTAAATAGGTAACAATAGAATGCATTGTCTAATATATTATAATATATTGTATATATATTATAATATATTGTATATATATTATAATATATTGTATATATATACAGTATATATATACAGTATATATATACAGTATATATATATATATATATATATATAATATATGATATTATAGAACATAATACCTCAAATGTATTTTATCTTACATATAACTGCATGAATGTTCCTTTTTCAGCAAAGTAGGCTAATCAGATAAAGTCAGCGGCTAACTGGTGAGCATGGTGTAGCTGTTAGCAGAGCAAGATATGCCTCTCTGGAGATGATGGTGACCAAAAACAGAGCTAAAAGTAGAATAAATATTGACTTGACATCCGTTAGGTAGCTTGAGGCACCACTCCAATTGAATACTAATGTTGCTTCACATCTGTTAGATGTGTAAATATATAATTCTGTGCTAACAACTTCCTCCTCTCAACACTACAAGGTGAAAATATGCTAATATCGTTTTTACAGCTTGTTTCTGCTGCCCTCTAGTGGCAAAAAAATGAATAACAACCAAAATCACTTATGCAGATTTAAAGTTTGCAGTTACCACAGTAAAATGACACAACATTGAACATATATTAATTTCTAAGCTGTATTGAGGTGCTAATTGTTCTAGGACAAGTAAAGTCTTCAAAGATGTGAAGTCCAAGGAAAGATTTATTTCAAGTCTGATGTCAGCAGCTCTGTCAAATGTATCAAATCACGTTGGGTTATCATTTCTAAAGTGATCAGATTTCTATCTCTCCATCACCCTGTTTCATATATAAATATCTGATCTGCCTCTGAACAACAAAGCTCACTGAGGAACTGAGGGTACTGAGGTGGTCCTGCCCACCTGATCACTTTGCCATTAGTCTTTTGCTGATAAGATAGTAATTACAGTGTTAATCAATGTCTCAGTGACATGTAATATAATTAGAAATGTGTCCCACTGTTGTAGACTGTAATCAACACTGTGTAATCCTGGCTCCATTTGCCACTTCCCTTTAGCTGACCTTGTTGACACTACTTGCATCAAGCCAGATGAGAAAGATGGTGGATATCCACAAAAATAAAACATTTGCCTGACACTTAATATCCTCTGGTTTTACTGAGGTGTCTGGTGACATCAGTGCTGTTCTATCCAGTGCAGAAATCAAAGGTTGAGCATTTCATGTCAGTTTGACTAAAAAGGCAATATTTACTGCCTATTATTCTGGCTCAGTGGCATGGCAGTATCTCTAATGACTTCGGGATAACAAGGCATGTTTCTCTAGCCATGTTGTTTTTTTCCCCCTCTTAATGATGATTGGTTTCCCCTGAGCAATGAGATGTCCTGTTTGCATTTTTGGGCTGGTACTCCCCTGGCCTTGCCGCAAAGGAAGAATCAAACACAAGGCCTGGCTGTTCTATTTTAAAAGTCAGAGGAACAGGTCTAAGCTCGTCGACTGCCTACATATACCATTAGCAATGCAAGCAATGTTCCAAAGAAAAAGGAAGCTGGCTGACGAGATGCTATCACAGGCTGCACTCTCATGTTTTCATGCCATTCGTGTCCCTCCGCTGTCTCAGTCTCAAGCCTAAAACCTCTTACCTATCTTCTCCTTCAAGCTTATCCCTCCTCCGCCCTCACATTCTGACATTCACCTCTATCCTTTCATTCTGTCGCTCTGTCTCCCCAATGCAATTCATCCATGAACTGGCCAGTCAAGATTCTTCAAAAAACATACAGGTAAACAGGTCACACTGCAGTAAAAAACACCGTTGAGGTGTGTCTTTCTAATCTTAGTCTGACTGGCATCGAGGAGGTGAGCATGTCAAGGGACTTGCGTGCAGCACAAGAATTTAGGAACAAAGGAAGGCAGATGCCACCCCTCCACCCCCGCCACCCCCCACCCCCGCTGGCCTCTCGTCCCTTTATCTCTCAAGGCCCCTTGGGATCATCGACAGAGCAATTACAGACACTGCCATGAAGCTTTCCCAAAGTAATAACAGAATATGATTTTATTTCATGAAGTATAATCCAAAAAAATAAAACCATAATGCTACAGCATGTTGTTCTTCTCAGCGAGGAATCATTCAGTAGTAGATTACACAACCCAGTTCCCCTTCCTTGACATTTCCTTTTCTCAGCTTTATCTTCAATCAGCATGTTAAGCCTTATTACAATATGCCTTACATGGCGCCAGGGGCTGAGCTCTCTAACAATGTCTTAAAGGTGCAGTCACACTATGCAACACTGAATATACGCTTCACCCCTCATTCACTTTCATTGGAAATGACATAAGGGGTTAGGTTATAAAAAGTTGCAAAACAATTTCATTGCATTCAGCTCAGGTAGAGTTCCTGTGGTGACTTGATTTCTCACAGCCAGACAGATGGCATTGTTGACTTCTGAGAGGCAAAGCTGCGTGGCTCTAATTGAAGCATTTACATGATCCAGTTCTAGACAATAACAGTACTCAAATGATCAATGAGCAAATAAAACATTACTAAGGGAGTGCAAAGCTGAATATGATGTGCTTTATACCTCTTATACCATCAGCAAACATTGAGGCGCTGCACATTAATAAAACCACATAAAGTGTTTCCCCATTTTAGGTATGTATGTTAATATGGTCATTATCTAAAGACCACCAGGTGTTTCTCCCACTTAACATTCTCCTCTCCTGCCACTGACACCACTTGTACCCTCCCTGACACAAGAAGACAGCAACAATATGAAAGAAACAATGTTTTTCCAAAGATAATACTAGGAAATAGGATCAGCAGTGCTAACTAACGATGATTAGTCAGTATCTGGCTGTAATTTGACTAACCTTTCAGTCACTGTTCAACTCATACAGATGCAAGCTTCACCATTTTATTTTTCCTTGTTCCACTAATTCAAAACTGCCTGAGACATACAGTTAGTTATTATTTCCAGAACATAAATTATATTAAAAAGTTATAGCAAAGAAAAATAATGCATTTTTATCTTACCACATGCAGAAAATATTCTACTGTCTTAAACTTTTTCATTTAAAGAAAAAGATTTTATCATGAAGAGGTACAAGTTCAGCATCATGTGTTGGCTCTAAAGTACATCTGATTGCTGCACAAAATAGCTTTGGACCTGAGCATGGAACTATGTCAATAGGTTCTCAGCATTGCTGATAATAACAGGCTTTTTCACTAAGCTAGTGTTGTTTGATGGGCTGGTGATAGGCAGAGGGTAAGAGCAATTAGAGCTGAAAAGAAAATGCCTTACAAGGATATGTTAGGGGCCTGCAATTAAAAATGTGAACACAAACAAAACCAGGACAGTATAAGTAAAAAAAAAAAAAGAAAATGTTATTGCTAAACCTGCGTGTGGTAGATTTAAGTAATGATCTTTGTGATGCAAGGTCTCTTAACACTTATATGTTCATTTTCTGCTTCAGACAGACTACATACAGAGTAAATATCGACGTCAGGAGAAAGGCTCAGAGTTAGGCCCTTATTATGACCAGCACAGAAATGCAAATGTCAGAGGGCAAACAATTACAAAGCACTTACATTTCGTTATATTTTTAATTTTATCTATTTAATTTGATCATTTGAATCAATTATCTATTGTATTCAATGTTTAATTTAATATAACAGAAAATGTATAATTGAATTTTTAATACAGTCTAATCTAAATAGATTCTTTTGACAATCCTGAGCATTAATGAATACTCTATAGTGAGTAAATTAATTTAGAAAAATGGTCCATAAGCTCCAGTATTTTTGCCAGTAAGAAGAAATGGTCTGCTAGGAAATTTGAGGTGGATTCCTTATGCTTAGATAAGACAATGCAGCCCCTGATAATTAGCAAATACATGGTCTAAGATAAGAGACTGTGCCTACAGCCTTTGCCACTCCTCACAGAGCCGACAATATGTTTGACACACTGTACATATAAAATTTCACACTGTTGCTGAGAAGATCTGTGATGGGAGTTAGAGCAAATGGAGGCATTAAATTGAAGATGGAGAGGAAGAGAAAGAAACACTGAATACGTGTTGATGACATGTGTCATCACAATGATTTACATAAACACGGTAGTGACACGCTGGGAAGTGACACCTATGAAAGTGGTACACATTTTATATATAAATTCAAGGGAGTTAAGAGAAAGCTATGTAGTTACTATAAGCATATTGGTGTGTTGGCACTGATTATGAGGTCCATATTATTAACATTATATGTAACACATTTAGAAAAACAAAGGAGATCTGGGTGAACAAAGTGGCGATTACAAATTATGTATTAGGAATACATTGTGTGCTATAGCCTGGGATCTGGTGCTCTAACCCTCTCTTACCCACCATCCCTGACACCCACAGTGGCTTGTAATTGACTGAGAGTTATGTTTTCACAACAGAGACCACATTAGGCAAGTTGCCAAGTAGCTACAGTAAATATTTACAGTGCATTGCCAAACTATAGTAAGATCCATCAATACTGTGCGTGTCACGACATCGGCTAACCCAGATTTCCGTATGGTGCATGTGGAGGTGCCTCATGGCTTACTGTACTGTACCATTAGTTGGAAATATTATCAGGAGGATTGTTGTTCCTCTACAGGTAATATTTGTATTTTTATATGGAAACTGGTGATAATAAATTGAGTATTGTTCTCTAACATTGGTGAAGCGTGATAACTAAGATTTTCTATGCAGTTTTTCAATTGGAGTGGAAAAAAAAGTGGCAAAGACTTTATCAATGTGACAGCTGTATTTTCAAACAACATGACGCAGTGCTGCATGGATGCCAAGACCACTTGTATGTTTTGTTATTTTTTATTGTTATCTTCATATTAAATATATTTTCCTCTTATGTCAACACAGCTAATCATATTGTCACTGTGTAGAAAGACAAGGCTGGTATTGTACTCCAGATGAGGTTGAACTTGGTGTGTTCCCATTGGATAAATGGCAAGTTGGCAGCGGTGCGTACGCGCGACTCAGCTGAACTTGTCAAAATGTTCACACAGCCTTGTTTGTTATACCCCGATATACTGTCACCTACAACTGCAGGCATCACTGTGATGGGATGGCTGCAAACCATCACATCACATTGCATAGTGGGTTTTCTTCCTTTGAGTTACCCACAAATACATCACTGAAATGATGATTAATAACAGGCTGCTGCAGGTGGAAGCTTTCAAATTTATTACGTTTGACTTTTGAACATGCACTGAAGCCATTCAATATACAGTCTTAAAGCCAGACATTGAAAAGTTGTTTTCTATTTGAAAGGGTAAAACTTCAGGAAAGTATAGCAGTGTTGCCAGTTTAAAAATACTAACAGGACAGCGGGGTGGAAACAAAACAAATGAAAGATTTAAAAAAGCAAAACTTTTAAAGACTGCCCAGTGTAACACAATGCAATATGCCTGTAGTGAAAGCTACCTGTGCAAACTACTGTGAATTATTCAATTAAAACACATAACACACCTAAACATTTTGATTTGCACAGGTTTGTCCTCAGCTCCTTTCCAGCAGCCACACATTTGAGTTAATCTGCTGCCATCTTTTCATGGCAATTTCTTCCCAATTGCATAACTAGTAAGTGTCAAGGGATCAGTCTAATGTTAGAGATGAAGAATGAATAGAAGTCAGTGTAATGCCCCCACAGTTTCTAGTAGAACAAGGATACGTGTGTGAATGAGTGA
>JANJYQ010309020.1:0-10377 GCA_024605255.1 Rastrelliger kanagurta | reverse complement strand
CCACTCGGAGAGGTAATTTACAAGCCATCCGTTTTCTGTCTAGACATGAATGAATCTTTCACAGCTTTTTATGCTCTGCTGAGTCGTTTTATTTATTATGGCGCTTAAGTGTAGTGTTTTATTGTGGGAAAGCACATCATCAATCAGTCTGATATTCTAAAGTAATTGCACCCAAACCAGGGTAAATAAAAAGCGGTGACTTCATACATCTTGCTGCCTTTGGTAACATTTCAGTTTTTGTTTTGTTTAGCATATTCCCATATTTAGTCATCAAATACAAATTCATGTCATTGTTAGGACTTTCCAGCACTAAGCGTTATTTAAAAACTTAGTATTCATAATTGAATGTAAGATGTCTGCTTTTGTTTTTACATAAAAGCTTTCCTTGATTTCTTAATAACATGATCTCTTATTTCATTAATTGAACATCACAAAGGAGATGAAACGAGACAGAGAATCCTCATCCTGTCTTGTCTGATTCTTATCAAAACTGAGACAGATAAAATCAGCACTGTTCATTACTAGTTTTTATCCACCTGGGGGTGCTGTGGCAAAGGAAATTAAGATTGAGTAAACGTGCCCTTTTTCTGTCCTCAGATCATGATGAATACAGACCACCAGTGTGGAAGTCCTACTGTAAGTACCTGTGAATGTTTCTACTTATTGTATTATTTTATTTTCCATTTATTTTCCAAACCTTTTTCTAAATATACCATATGCTGCCTTTATCACATTAAACATAAAAATGAAACTCTTGTAAATGGAGAACCACACCAGTTCTGCAAATTTATACAACTGCATCACACCATGAGTCACTGATTAAATATATACAGCACAGAAACCGAAAGCTATCAAACCTTTTCCTAAACATGCTTTATACTGATGGTGCTGTTGTGTTTGTCTGTCACAGTGTACCAGCTCCAGCAGGAGGCACCTCACCCACGCAGAGTCACCTGCACCTGTGAGGTGAGAGCACACATCATGAACATTAGCCAGCCGAGTTTTGATATTGTTTGATGTTGCACTGAGGTAGCATGAATAAATGAACTCCATAGACATGAGGCAGCGTCTCAGTGTTCTGCCTCTGCTGATCCACAAAGACAAAAGTTATTCCCTTTCTATAATTACAGAGATAGAAAAAAATAAGTTTTTTAACCCTTACATACTGTTCATGGTCAAATTTGATCCATATTTACATTTGAAAGCTGTAAAACACCCGACACTATTGCACATTTATTTTAGCCAGACAGTTCCTAATATGACCCACAGTACACAAAAATGGAAATAGACATTTAAACATTTGTGTAGCTGATACACATTTTTGAATATGTAAACATATAAAATACAAAAAAACTCATTAAACATGATGCTGCATTCTTCATATTCTATGAAATGTCTCCTGGAACATAAAATAGTTTCTGAGCCTATTTTTCCATAAATAAATAGAATACATTGAACATTTATTATTGCCTAATAAGGAATTCATGGTGTAGAGACTCATTATGACTCAGTACTACTGAACAGGATTAAATCTGGAATTTCTAAAATAACTTTTATAAAGCTTATAACTTTTCATTTTCATTCATGGAATTATTACTTTATGATACTGTTCTTAAGAAATAATGGATACTAGTCCTGTGTGTCTAAATGTCTGTCTTGGATGTGCCGTCATTTGTTATAATTGCTATTCTGTGTAATATCATGCAACAGTACGGTCTGCTATTTTTGGTCAACACATAAAAATGTAGCACAGGTGCAGTCACTGGGTCACTTTTTTTATGGGACGTCCCTTGCCAGATGTTATATTTGAATTAGACCCACGGCACCTTCAAGATGTCATGCATTAAGTTTGAGATCACATCTGAATCTACACATATTGGCAACCAAAAGTACAATATTTGTTTTATTTTTTATGTCATGGTGGAAGAAAGATTACTATTTATTATGAGGGGTCGCTGGTACATACTTCTGCCTCTCTAATTCCTTAAATAGGCAACTGACTGAACTGCTTGTGTGAGCATAATGTGGCCTTCCTTTATTTTTTTCGAGGTTCTTGTTTTTTCTGTTTTCTGTTTGCGTGTTGGGAACATTCCCTCAGATAGAATACGTGCTATCAGACTGGTTGACTTTGGATGAGTTAAAGTGCTTCCTACACTCTCTACTGGGTTTGCTCAGGGTTGTGAATGAGCGGCTCATGGCAGCTGATGCACAGTCCTCTGTTTCTCCTCATGCTCATTGATCTGAGCATTGCCTTTGAGGCCGTGCATCTACACCACCACTGGACCGGTAGACTCTGTTAGACTTATGTGGTTTTTAGAAGCAGGCAATTTCTATGCTGATTATACTCAACTGTACATCATAACTGCCCCAAGCCCTTCTGCAATGTTACGCCTCCGCACCTGCTTTAAGGAGATAAAGGTCTGGATGAGCACACATTATTCCTTATTAGCACTCCACACCAGATTCAATCATCCCCACCCCCCCCTCATTCCTTATCTCACTTCTCATAGCCCGGATATCCCCCTTTCCTCCTCGGTCACTAATCTGGGTGTAAGGTTTCAGCTGATTTCATAATCACCAGAAGCTCCAGTACCAGGATCTTGATGTGAGCATGAAAACATGAACATGAACTACCAGTTCTGTTTTCGGTGCACTAGTTCCCTCTCTCCTTCAGGATCGACTACAAAGTCCTTGTACTCACATATTCATCAACGGACGTGTGCTTCCCTACCTACGGGAACTGATCATGCCACAATCTTCTGCACCCTCTGATCCACCAGCATCGTGCACCTCTGGGAGCCCAGTACTAAGCTCCGCACCATGGGGGACCAAGCCTTCAGATCTGCTGAAACAGCCTTCCTAACCATCCGAAGGCAGCACAGACCCAAGTCTCACTTTTTCAAAACCATTTCTATTCAGGGAGGCTTTTTCATCTTAAAACATTACTACTAGTTTCTGTATGTGGAGATACACTATGAAGGAAAACCAGAACAAATTAAATGTATTTCTCAAAACTGCATACAGTTAAATGTGAGCCTGGACTAAGCTGAATGCTTCATAGTGTGTGTGTGTGTGTTTTCCGTTCTGTTTGTGTGTGTGTTCCTGCCTCCTTAGAGACGACTTATTTGCTGACTTGACTTGTAGCAGGGCTGATAGTTTCTGCTGTAGTTCAACAATCCATTGTCCTCCACAAAGGCATCAGTTAAACTGTCTACAGTCTAAAAATGAGAAACACATCATGATTTTTTTTCTTTCGGGTTGAAAAGTAGCGCTGATATTATTATAGATTATCAGTATTTTTGTACTTTTCTTGTGAGGCAGTCAGCTCCTGTCATGTTTAACTGCGTTCTACTTCATTAGGTTTTACAACATTAAAAATAGAGCTCGGTGAGTGACAGTAGTTGCAGATTATTCCTGCATGGTGACATACAAGTACTCATTTATTCTCCAGAAAGAACACCGCAGTCCTAGCCGAGGGCACCCAGGTGGCACGTTGCTGATGCCCATTTAAAACCGTACACAGGCACATCTGCCCACAGGGGAGACAGCCACCAGATGTGTGTCTTTTGGGAAATCTGAAGGGGATTAAAGATGGGGGATGGATAGTGTCATATGCACGTGTGTGTGTGTTGTGTGTGTGTGTACGTGTGTTCATAGAAGCTGAAAAATGAACATCTGTTGGATTTAATACCCTGGTCTGGTCAGGTAGTTGGTGCTGACCCAGTTTAAAGCTCACAGATTGGGAGACAGACAGACAGAATGGAACCCCCCACCACCACCACCACACACACACACACACCCCTGTCCCTGTCCCTTGCTACCAGCAGCTCTGTGTTGTCTGCTGAGACCTCAGCCATATGTGGTTTCATAAAGCACCAATAAACACTCCAATATGGCTGCTACCTTTTTATATTTTATGGTGTGTCAGCGTGTTTATGGTGGCGTAAATGAGTAGAGAGTTTGTGTTTTAGAGCCAGTAGATCAATAGATTATTATAAAAACAGTAAAATTACACTAACATCACAAAATAAGTAAGGGATGTGATGATGAATAGATAGGGACGAAACTTTATTGATGCCAAGGGCGATGTAGACATCTAGTAGCTTACGCAGCAGATAGAAAACAGAGCAGTGAAATCATGGTCCCATCAGAAGTACTACAGATTAGTGTGTGTGCCAGTGGAGGTAGTGCAAATGCAATTGTGCTTAAAGAAATAATCCGGTGAAAAATGACATCAGGGTCTTTTTCTGAATGGGCACTCATAAAATAACACCTCCAGACAGTGTTTTTCGTTCATTGACCTGACCTGTACCGGGGGTGACCAGAGCATAGTTACAGCTCCAAAACGGCTAGCATGCATTGCTTTGGAGCGGTGCGCAACACGCTTACAACTAATTTTTAACAACTTTTTAACAACTAATACTGCTCCAAATAGCACCATGCGCCTTCAGTAGCATGATGAGGGTCTCTACACGTAAAACCAATCATCAACAACTTATTTAGCACACCAGGAGGTTATTAAAAACTCAGAAGACTTACCCATGGTTGCAGTAGCTCTATGGAAGTCCGTACTAGTCCATCACTGAATTAATCCAAAAGAAGGAGCCCATTCAGAAAAAGACCCGGGTGTCATTTTTTGCCAGATTATTCCTTTAAGACTCATATATCCAGCAACCTGAATAATAATAGCTTACCTTTTCTGACATTTGCGTCTTTTAAGTGTTTTGGAGAGATCCACCAGAGACTTGAATCTTGGTAACCAAAGAGATGTGAAATGGAGAGCTCTCTTACTTTAATAGAAAATTTAATTTATGCTTTATATCGACATGAATTAAACAAAGAAAGCTGCTGCAAGTGTCTAATATGTGATATTTAAAAACATATAGGCTGTTTATTTGCATAAATGGATGTGTGAACTATTCTATTTCACTCTCTGTGAATGTATTTCATCATTTCATTTAAAATAATATGCAGCAGAGACTGGAAATGTGTTCCTCTTGAGCTCAGCACTGTGTAATGTGCGGTCATGGACGAGTATTGAGCATTAGTTATGGGTGTTAGTCTGTGTGCTCCATGCATGGCTTACTGACAGACCTCAGAGCAGTTTTGGTCGAGATGCACGAGCACCGCTAACAAACACACAAGTCAGATTATTTCCTCTTCTAAGACTTTGAAATTTACTTTCTGCCCCCAATTTCACCTCTTTCATTTCATGTACACACACACCTGGCCTCCTTCCTATACCTACACACACACACACACACACACACACATAGCATCCAAATTAATATTCACCGCTGTTTGTTGGCTCTTTCGTTGATTTATTGGCTCGACAGCAGTTTGTCGAGAACAACAGAATGTTCTGTGCGGCTTTTTTATCTGACTCGTGCAATATTTTCCGCGCCCACGCACGCGCCAGCTCACACGCCTGCGCGCTCGTTGCCAAGGAAGGTTTACATTCAAATCCCAAAAGTCTCTAAGGGCCCACAGTTTGTTTAGTTTCTGAGCCACTGTCTTTTCACAGTCAATATTGTTATTACTGGAGGGATTAATAATCTGTTGTTGGTTTTTGTGACATATTTACCACTAACAGTATGTAATTTCTCAAGCATCACATTTTTCCTGAAGTTTGTTGGGTGTAATTGTGCATTTTTAAACATTTTATAAAAGAATATGTCTTTTTATTTTATAGGTGGACAACCGACCTAAATACTACGGAAGAGAGTAAGTTGGCCCTTTTTTTTTATTTGTGATATGCTTTAGGTATATTTCCCGAGTTTTGGGTAAATTTGTTTTTGATGTGCTCTGTCTACACATTAAAAACAAACATTTTCACAAATTCCCGATGATACAGTGTTGTTAAGGCAGTTTGTTTTTCCTTCTTCTTATCATATTCAGGTACCATGGGATGATTTCAAGAGAAGAGGCCGACCAGTTGTTGAGTCAGGCCGAAGGCAGCTACCTCATCAGAGAGAGCCAGAGACAGCCGGGCACATACACGCTGGCTCTAAGGTGCGTTTGTGGATGTTTGAATGGCCAGTGATTTCAATGCATACATTAGAAAATGAACCACAAGTAGAAAAAAAACCTTTCTGTCATCAAAGTGCTCACCTGATGTGAATTTGGGAGGCAGGTGATATTTCAGTGTGTGTGATAAGGCAAAGAAAGGAGAGCATGCAATGCTGCGTGAACATCGAGAACGCCTCGTCATGTGTCCGGGCCACAGGCAGCGTGCCGAGGTGCGAGCTGGGTTTATCCCTTCAAATCAGAGGCAGCCCGTCGAACTTTTAAGCTGCTCAGAGGCGACTCACATGGCTCCAGGGCACGGATCCGCTCCTCGTGAGGAGAGAGACAGGAGCGTGAGGGAGTGATAGTTTAATCTAGTCTAATCTATAGTTGACAGCTGTTTCTTGAGCAGTATTTAGAAAGCAGAAATCACCTGGTTTTACCTATTTATCCTGTTAACAAATCACCTGAGTCCGTGTCAGTTTTATCTCAATGTGAGCTATCATTTTCTCAGAATTTTCTCATTTTTTAAATAGGCTCATGGTTTCATTTGAAGTGGAGCACAGTTTTGCTTTTGGGTCAGTGTGCTCTATTCATAGTCGTATCACTCTTTCCACCTGACCATGTTTCTCTCTATTTGCTGTCTCTCTCTATCTCTCCATTTCCCATCCCTGTGGTTATAATTACGTTCCATAAATACTTCCTTATAAACTAGAGTCCCACTCTGGGCGGACAGAAAAAGGAAAGGTTGAATTTTGGGTTAATGATCTAGCGGTGCTGTTTTATCTCAACAGTGGTTTCATTGTGATCCACTAAGGAGGAGATAATGTGTTGGCCCAGTTCAGGATACGTGTGTGTCACAGTTCTGTCGTGCTATTTCCTCTGGGTCTGTGTTAAGGGCTGAACTCTTTGTGGGTGTGATTTCATAATCTTGGACAAAGAAGCAAAAATCGTCGTTCAAACTGAAATACCTTAACAACTATTTAATGGATTGCTATAAAACCTCCAGGATGAATCCTATTCACTTGTTGATCCCCTGACAGTTCCTTTAGCAGCAGTAGTTATTTGTAAAAGTACTGCTAAAGTGGCTATAAACTCCTTCAATCCCTTTGTATTTAGTATGAGAGGGAAAAAAGTTATCCAGACTTGTCAAATAAAGCCCAGACAGAGGCAATTAATTTCATTTTTCAGATGTATAGATAACAACTTTGGCTAATCTTGTGGGTGTGTGGGTGTGTGTATATGTGTGCGTTTCTTGCCTCTTTCCCTCCATCCCATACAGGTTTGGGAACCAGACGAGAAATTTCCGCCTCTACCATGACGGGAAGCACTTTGTCGGAGAGAAAAGGTTCGAGTCCATTCATGACCTGGTCACAGATGGCCTCATCACGCTCTACATCGAGACAAAGGTATGTCTCTCTCTCCTTCCTTCTTATACCTGATCCTAACCTAATAAATCATTTTCTACAATCAAAGGAAAAACTGAGAGATATTTCATTTGTGTTTGGTAGTTTTTGTTGTTTTTTTTTTGCTTTCATATAACCAAGAACAGGGCAGCAGAGATCGACCCACTGATCAGGGATTTTTTTGCTGATTATAGATAGTAACTTATCATTTAAAGCATTTAAAGCTTTCGGCCTCTACCTCTTGTACCTCTTTACCTCTTGTATATTTGATCTTTTTGAATCCCTGGATTCCTTGAAAACCATGACGATAGAACAAAAACTGCTTTTTTCTTGAGCACAGTCTCCATTAAGTATTTATTTATTTATTCAGAGAATAGGAACATACCAACTGGGACAAGGGAGTGATGGAAATAAAGTCCAGGGCAGACTGTGTCAAATGTTTCAAGGGTAAAATAATAATCATACTGTCAGCACACACAGACGTGAGCTGTATTGTAAAAAGTTCTAAAACAAGGTGTATATGGAAAAAAATGGACTTGCTTATTTACAGTAAGTGTCTCCTTCTGTCAGGCAGCGGAGTACATCGCTAAGATGACCATAAACCCCATTTATGAACATGTGGGCTACACCACGCTGAACCAGGAGCCCACCCTGAAGAAACACCTGCCAATCAGCCCCGAGGCCCCTGACGGACCCGCTCCAGCCAAAGACAACTGCAACGCAGAGGAGAGGGTGAGGATATAGACACAAGTATACACTGGTTTTTGACACATGACTTTGAAGAGTCAATTGAGTGTCATTTGGAGGAAGAAGTGAATTGATGTGTTTTTTAGATATTCTAAGCTCATCACTCTGCAAGAAAAATGGATACTTGAAATGGAAACTGTATAGGAACTCCAGCCAAAAGCATTCACTAATTAACATATGTTATGTTTTTTGGCACAGAGTTTTGGCTTCATGCCTGGCTGGAGCTATTGACAAAATTCCCCAATCAGGGAACCCTTAAAAATTCACTTTCTAAGACAAATCGACTTGTTTGCAACTTGTAGACACATCCGTGAAGTCTGTTCCATTCAATGTATTCATCATTTTCTTTGCCTGTGGAGGAAAACTGTTGAAAAGTGAAGAGCAAATCAGTAGCAGGAGAGTGAAAAAATGTGTAGGAACACTGATGTGGACACTGAATTTAAGGTTGCAGTGACTCAGAAGAAGAGTGGGAGATGAGGGGGTTTTGAGTGGATTTATTTCTGCAATCTGCGTCATCTCTGACTGAAAGTAGAAGACAAGAGAATGAAATGTTAGAAATGTCAGTTTCAGAGGAAGATTACTGGATTTATGCGGTGGGCGGTGTGCTAAACAAACATATAATCAATCTCTTAAACTTGACCTGCATAAATAAGTTATGTGATTTATTATGCATACAGTTTGACCATCAGAGTAATCAGAATAGTTTATGGTATAAAACAACAATGAAATAAATGTTAAAGCACAAGGTTAAGACAGAGTAAGTATGAGAAGTTGCAGTAGGATGGAAGGATGAAGATCATGCTGAATGGAGGAGATGAAGAAAGAGGAGGAGGAGGATGGATGCAGAGGAGAGATGGCCTCCAGCCAAGGGCTCTGCAGTAAAATTACATAACAGCTGCTTGCCTGCAGAAAGCTTTTATCTCCTAAAAATATTCAGAGTTTGTCGTGTAAAGTAATTAATTTTACGTGTTTAGTTTTTATCTTGGAAACGGACTGAAAAGTTTTTGCTAGAGGCGGAGATACTTGCTTTTTCAGAGGATTGAAACCTATTGGACGCAAAGTAGAGAAGTGAGATTTTTGCACGACACTGATGCTCATGACAGTGGGCAGCGTTTAATGGACATTTTAGTTCTGCGGCTATGTGTGTCGGGTGTGTGCAGGTGGATGCGGGAAAAGGAGGCAGATCCTGCTACAGAACTCTGCATCCACAGACACATGTAATTAAACACACATGCACATGTACAAATTGCGTTAACACAAAAAACACACACCAACAAGCTCATAGCAAAGGAGGTGTGGTGTTTGCAAACTGCTACACTAGTGCTGAGCCTCCTGAGGCCTTGTATGACCTGCAGTGCATGACCACCTACACTGCAACTCATATATCACTGTCTGCCTGTTTGTATGTGTGTGTGTGTGTGTGTGTGTGTGCGCGCGCGCGCGTGCGTAGTGGGGGTGGTCCCGTGTACGTGTGTGCTTTCGTAATTGGCTGGATTTGCAGACAAAGCAGTACGGCTGNACCTACACTGCAACTCATATATCACTGTCTGCCTGTTTGTATGTGTGTGTGTGTGTGTGTGTGCGCGCGCGTGCGTAGTGGGGGTGGTCCCGTGTACGTGTGTGCTTTCGTAATTGGCTGGATTTGCAGACAAAGCAGTACGGCTATGACATTGAGAGCAGAGGTGGCTCTCTACGGGAAGACGTGTGAGAAATACATATTTTATACGTCTGAGCAGCTAATCAGTTCTTATTGCCGGCTTCAGCGTGGTTTTACAGTCCCTCAGAGAGCCATAACGACATCTCCGCGGTGATGAGTTTTTAAATTTTTGATTTTTAAAGGCCCGGCAGTGAGATTGAATTCGCTGGACGGTGACAGAAAGGCATTGATATGAGGTGGCAGAGATCATAATCCAACTTCAATCTGACAGAATTTTTTTTTTTTTTAATGCAAAAAAATAAGATCAGAAAATGAATCTTGATGAATATATGAGCTTTTTTCCCCCTCTTTTTCTGTTCTTTCTCATTTTTCCATCAGCCTCTTTCTATAAGGAGCTCTTTTGTTAGACACCCAGCAGCACGCTCCACCATCCACCCCCCGCCCCATCTCCATGCAATGAAAACAGTCATTAAATATCCATGGCCAGTCATACATATTCACTGTGTTGTGTATATGAGCTAAGGATTACTGATATGAATATGTAATTGTTTTTTTTTTTTT
>JANJYQ010308652.1:0-11649 GCA_024605255.1 Rastrelliger kanagurta | reverse complement strand
GTGTGTGTGTGTGTGTGTGTGTGTAGGGTGTCAGGCTGGTTGTAGTTTTAAAATTTCTTAAATGAACTCCTTCAGCTGATGGAGTTTGATATCCCCTTGCTCACACCACCTCTTTCTTCAAGTTGATTTGTTAGGCGAGTGTGTGCTTATTCAGCTTAATATGACACATTATTTCTGGCTGGGCAACTCTTAATTTAGAGGTTTCAATCTGTAATGAGCTGCTGCTGGCCTGATAACAGCTATCTTACCCCACACACAAGCATCAAAGTGAAAACATAAATCTCAGTTCTTTAAGTCAGGAATGTTTGTCATGGAATATTGTACTGCAGCCACACTTGCTAACGACAGATCTCAACCATATTATTCCTGTTTTGCTGTGGTGCGGTCAGGCACTTCACAGGCATGGTTTAAACTTGCTAATTTGAGACAGCTAAGTAACAGTTGTTTTCGTCTTTCTTATCCATGCTTACTTAGCCTCGATAATTTGGGTCTGATGAAAAATGCACTAAAACAATAGGAAAGCAAACAAAGAAAGCACTGCCTCATTTAGGTGAAATGACAAATCTGTGCCTTTTTAAACAGCGATTTGGATTTCGAGCTGTGTTTTTAAAAGCTTCTTGGATGAAAAATAGCCCATTGTGTACAGAAAAGTGCAGTTAGGATAATCTGCAGCGAGGAGCACTTTTCAGAGTTTGGGGATGAAAATGTGCCAAAATTAACTGTTTACAAATCCTCCTTTCACTTTATCAAGAGATGCATCTGCCTTTATTTAAAAAAAAGATGGACTCAGAATTAAACCTATATTAGCAATTGTTTTATTGTTGTTTTTGTTCTGTGTGCTTGTTTTTGTTTGTTCTGCATTACCAATATGATTCCAACTCTCATCATCGCACATTTCTTCCTTTAAAAAGAGCTTCACTGACCCAAAATAGTGAAAAACTCAAAACTGTGATGCAGCTTTACTAAATTTGACAAGTTCTGTTTCCTGCTTGGCCACGATTGTCTTTAACATGTCACTGGTCTCTTTTTCATTTGATCTATGATTACAGATAGTTTAAAATCAGGCTCCTTAAGCAACAAGAGTGTTTTATTTTGGGAGGAGGGGCCGGCTTGTAAATGATCTTTTAAAACTTTTTGAACCCTACCATGCGTAATCATGGACATAAATCTGAAAACAGTTATCCTAAGAGAAATATTTATATTATTGTATTTAGATTAGTTCTAAATATTTTCATTTTTAAATTGTGGAATATGAAATACATTTTTCATCTATTTATTTTTGCAGAAGAGAATGGTGGTGCCTGTGCCACCCATGCAGTTTGCAAAACTGAAAGTGTAGCTCAGTGCTGGCCCTTTATGGGAAGGTTGAAGTTTCAAGGCCAGATGTCCCAGAAGAAACACATTTCAAGGGAAGTCAATTACAGCTAATTATATAGACTGCGGCAAAAAGATTTGTAACACATGAGCTTGAGCTGCCCAGAACTAATGGTAAATATCATACTGTGCAGGTGGCTACTGCTGAAGCGATCAGGTTTCTAGTTAGATGGAAATTCAAACTTGTTTTTTATGCTTCATACACAGCTTAAGGTCATGTACCAGTGCTGATACTGGTGTAATGCATGTAGTCTCAAAACAACTATTTGTTACAGATGTTTTGTAAAAGCTTCCAGTCAAGAAAAGATTTTGGGGGAATTGCAAATGACGTTTGGACAAATTATTCAGTGGTATGTACACCCATGAGACATAATTTGGAGCCAAGCCAGACTTACAGCAGAAGTCCTTCTAGCATGAGGAATTTAAATGAGCAGCTACACTTTTCTCCTATGTGAGTGGGAGGCAGTAAGGGCCCCAACTGACTACTGTGTTCTTAAGCCAAGAAAAAGCCGCCAGCTTCCTTATATCCTTTAGATTTGTGTCATTTTGGCAATTTGTATTAGCTTCGTTTCATGTTCATTACACTTTCAACATTATTAGAACATTAGAAAACAGGATTATTTGCCATGTCATCTTTGTGGTGGCTGTTTCCCACCATGGTCAGCTGATTTCATTGATTGAGAGAAAAGGTCTGTGGGCCTTTGTCACATTAGTCTCACAGAAACTAGATTATATTTCTCTGGGGGTTACTGCATATCCTGTTCATATACTTGTCAGGCCAGGCTCCAGTTTTAATCAGATTCTAACAGGGATGCAGGGAGTTTGGCATAAGTACATGCAAAACATGGGCCATGACAATTCTCCCTGAAGCCCTCAAGTAATTTGGGTGATGGCCCACAGGATTCTCAAAAAGCAGAAAAATTGATCTGTGTATGGAAAATCTTACATTTGAAATTTAGTAGATTCTTTTGTCCAGTAGAGACAGGAACTTTGTGGTGAGACTCGTGCGGCCAAAGTGTGGAAATGATAAATTATATCATTAATATGGTTTGTTTTCATAATTACAGTTAAAGCTTGAGCACCGGCCTGTAAAAACATCCGCACGTCTTTTGAAGTTCATTAAGGGTTGTGTAATTTGACCAAAATTATTTGGAGCTTTTTAATGTTCGTGTTTCCTCTTGAGAGGAACTGGGTAATATTAGGGATATTCAGATTGCTCAATAGGGCCCATCTGCAAAGCACCAAGAGCAGCTCACAATTATAGTTTCCAGCAAATGTGGAAATTTGGGCGTTTAGCAGCAGTTGGAGATTACAGCTCCTGCTGACAGTGTAATTGCTTAAAATAAGCTGTAATGAGGACTTGTAGAGCAGAAAGTATGGTAATAGTTGTCAACTTGTTTTTGACATTAATTTTACAAACCGGAGGCCATTTACAAACAAAATACATAGGTTTTTCTGTGTGTTTCATTGTGTCTTAGCCTCACATGGTTCTTTGAGGCAAGCTTAGAAATCATTATTAGAATATTAGACATTGCACCTGTTTGCTTTTAGTATTTACCTGTCCTCATATCTTCATCACTCTTGTTTAATTTCCAGATTTATTTTGCATGTAGCCCATATAGTTTAGTATAATTTCAAATTAAATGACTGTATGAATTGAATTATTAGTGTAGACATCTCCATGTGAACTAAGTCCTCGTTTATGCCATTCTAAGGTCTAAGTCTAAGAGCTCAATGTATGTAATAGGAGATTGGTCATGGGGATGAAAGGGTTTTGTAGTAGTCAACTTCCTTCTTCTTGTGTAAAGACACACACAATGTGTCTCCTCCTTAATTTACTTGATATGAATGAGCCGTTTGATATGACGCCATTGTAAATTAAAAAGCAGTTTGAAAATGTCAGGAGCTATACAGGATGAAACAGTGGGTTTAATCCTGTCATTCTATATACAGAGCTCCTTTGAAAACCTGAGTTATTAATAGAACTCATAAGATCTCTATCTAGGATATTTGCCCCATGGAAGTCTCATGGAAAGCGTTAGCAGCCATTTCTAGTGTTACTATGTTCTTCACACCCTTGCAATTTAAAGGACCAGTGTGGAGGATTTAGTGGAACCTAGTGGTGAGGTTGCAAATTGCAACTAAATGAATACCTCACTTCCCCCTGCCCTTCCAAGTGTGAAGAACCTATGGTGGCCGTGAAACTCACAAAAGAGGCCCTCTCTAGATTTTGGTTTGGTTTCAGACAACTGTATAAACATGGTCGTGCAACATGGCAGGCTCTGTGGAGGCAACGAAAAAAGCCCTTATTTTCAGGTGATAGTATGCTAATTTCAACATATGTATGAACATTGTATTTCATTTCTGCCAAGTACCTTACAATAAATGCCTCTAAATTCTACACACTGGTTCTTTTAAAGTTTTTAATTGAGATGTTGGGAATGTTTGAACAGGCCTGTGGTGTGATGTTTAGGATTTGCTTGGCTTTTTTAGGAGTTGTTTTCTTGTATTTGTATATAGTTATAGCACATCAACAGAAATAGGCAAAACTTAACTCAAGCCTTAATGAAAGACATTGATGTAATGTAGCAAAATTAAGGGCAAATTTTTTTTATTTCTCCTTCTTGACATCTTGGTAAACTGCTCCAGATGTTGAAGATGAGGTGTGATCAGCAAAGATGGAGAGGAACTGGCTGGACAGCAGTTACAGTAATACTCCCAGGCGCTCTTTATTTTTTATGAGACAAAGATAAGGGCTTGGGTTTACCGAGGAGAGCCTCTCTGGTTTTGGCTCGCCTTGCTGCTTGATCTGGGAGTTTTATGGCCGCTGAGTGCATTTGCCACTGATGTGGAGGTTCTGATTGATGCATTGCCTCAAGATGATTTGGGGAGGTGCCTTTGAGACTTGTTGGTTTGGCATATGGTCCAACTAGGCCCTTTCTTCTGTTAGATTCCTTCCAAACTATTTTTAGCCTTTCACACCACCAAACAACATTACTCCTAAATAATGAGTAATACATTTGAATTAGACACCCCTTTTTTGAATTCTTAAAGTTGGTATTTTTCTTCTTTCTAAATCTACTGTCCAACAGAACAAATAATTCCTACATTAGAAATTGAACTGAAATGTATTGATGAGATACACAAATTTTGAATGCCAAACTAATAATTGCACACAGATTTTAAAACATTGTGACCTCAGATGCACAGTTGATTCTCTGTGGAGCTGTTAGACTTTGGATGCTACTGCTTTAACGTGTGGTTTGGCATCTCTGGTTGAATCCACAACCCACTAAAGAGGAAACCTGGGATGTATGTTACCACCTTCTGTGTGTAGCCTATTGTGGTACTAGCAATACTTTACTTTCTGGTTTAAATTAAGAAACTGCAATTCTTGCTGATGGACTGTGAGTATGTTACAAAGTGATAATTAAAACATTCAACTTGTTTTGTCTAAGCAAAACAAGTTGAATGTTTGCACTGAAATACATTTTTAATGAGGACTATATTCTTTCAAAATGTCATATACAATCAAATGTACCTTCACGGTCTCTTTGGATAGAATTAAACCCTTTCTGTCTATGCTTGTGCAACTCTCATCTTTCACAAGTCTGAAAACACAAAGGAAAAACGTTAAACAAGTAAAAGAAAACAGCCCGTGGGAGTTTGCAATCAGATAGCACAAACTGGATAATCTCTGTCCCGATGCCATCCGGAAATCTTGCCTTTGATTCTCCGGCTCGCAGGGAGCAAATGGCTTACAGAGATTGCACCATAAATCCGTCTGATCATCAGCTCAGCGGGGCCTTGTCTTCAGGACCGAGGAGACATAGGGCGAAGACATGGAGCTTTGGAGAATCTTTTTTTCCTTGAATCCATCCCCTCGTAGCGGTAACAAAATCCATCTCTGACTGATAATAAAAACATGGAGTGAAGTTGGCACATTGGGTTCCTCAGGCAGTTTGGAAGTTCGGATGAGAAACAAAAAGAACTGTAGAGAGACAAACGGGGGTTAAACATCAGAGAATATTTACTCGCGAGCGGTTATGAAAGGGTTTGTGTGTAAGCCTCTATATTTGTCTTTGTATTTGACCGTTTTGTCTTAGAATTGGCAGCATTTCAGTGGGTATGAAGATAAAGGCTCCGCAGTGTTTATAGTTTGTCAGGCCTTGGTGTAAACTTTTCCCGAAAGCACACGTCTATTTTTTGTTTTATGATCCATCTACAAATGTGCCCTCGAACAGTTGTCTCTTATATTGAAATAGAGGCAGGGGTATGCATAAATTTTAACAAACTGTCAACCAATATCATCAGTGTTTTGTCTCATATTGGCAAGACTAGGAGAAAATTTTGGGTGAGACTGGATCTGATGACAGTGGAGAGAAGAACACAGATGAGAGTTCCCACTGTCTTTGTCCCACATACTATGTGTTTGTGGCCCCAAACCAACACACTCGGTGACAGGATTGTTCATTCAAAGTAAGACTTGGATGTTATAATAATGATGAGATTTTCTGGGCCTCGTTTCCCAATAACAATTGATCTATAGTCAAAAATGTGTGTACAGTGGGATGCTTGATTATCATTGTGGAGAATGATGTATGTAAAAATGTTAAGCGGCTGCATTTATGTGGCGCTTTCGTCTAAAGAGCTTTACAGTGTTTTTATGCTGCTCACTCATCCATTCACACACACACTGATGACTGATGACCATCGGGAGCAATTTGGGGTTCAGTATCTTGCTCAAGAACATTTGACATATGGATAGGAGGAGTTGTGGGTCGAAATGAAACTGACAACACTAGACGGCTGTTTTCACATTCGACTGCTGAGAGTGAAAAGTTTTCTGTGCTGATTGAAATCTGAGTTTAAGGTGTGTACCTATGTGCAGGATTTGTGACATAACAACTGGCTTGGGAGTCAACCTTGGTTGATGTACAGCATACACAGGGGTGACGTGGAATATTATAGCTTCCAGTGCACAAACACTGAGAACGGACTTTACAGTGGAGTAGGAGACATCTTGTGTACAGGAGTACAACATCAGAAATGAAAAATATTGTCATTTTAATGTGGTAATTTGTATATATTTTTTAAAATATCAGGCACACATTATTATTATTATAATTATTATTATTATTATTATTATTATTATTATTGTGGGTTGGATATATTTATCTCAAAATATGTCTGGAGAGGATCTCTTTTCTTGGAGCATTCTTAGGAACAAATTTCTACATGCATTTCCCAAAGCAGTACTTCAGAGTGAGCAAACACGCACACTTTTCTTCTGTATGTGGTTCTGAAGATGACGCTGAATACATTTTACACAAACACTGTCTATTGACTGTCTGGTGTCAAGTGAATAAATATCTTGCAGTTGAAATGGTTCAGTATGAAAACAAAGCTTAATGTGTAGTAAACTGTATACAGCCTTCAGCTTGCTGCCCTTTATCATTCATGTAAATGTGTGGAAGTCAGTAGTAAACGTCTTCTGTATTAGAAGTGCTGTATTTAAGTGTGTGGCAAGCAACATATACACCATAAATGAACAGAAGAGAGAAGACAGAACCTCATAATATAGAATCAGGAAAATGAAAATTTATTTTGAAGATTTGACTGTATTAGGCAAGAAGATGGAGAGGGGGACAGTGATGACTGAAACTGGCAGATCAGTTGCGCAAATCAATTGTTGATTTAATTTGTGCTTGTGTTATTTAATTTTATGTTCTTATTTTCTACAAGGAACATCAGTATTCATGATAAAATTATAGACTTAAAAATGAACAAACCCAATAAACTCATGTAGTTTTTGGTCCCAGAACTTCTTAATATTCTCCCAGCCTCTAACAGGTGGGTAGGAGTTGTTAATCTACGATCATATCAGAGAAAATCTTCAGCGATGATGCTGTTTGGAAAATCCTCTTAAGCTTAAAAAGATTTGTGAGTTAGATTATATGATCATATTAGCCTTAAGATGCTTTTTGGAAATGAGGCTCTGGTCAGTAAATCTGTTTCTTTTTTTGTAAAAAATATTTTTATTGCTTTATTTAACCTTTTTCATACTGAAATAAAAAGTTAAAATAAATAGTTTCCAACAAATCATAATTCTAGAACCAATCATTTAATTCACTGTGCTGCATCTGTTTGTCCCCTCATTCAAATTCTCAATTTCTCCAGATTGACCTATTGTACTCGTCTCTGTTTGGCATTCCACATTAATTTAAAGCATCTGCACAAGGCAAGACAAAACTGTGTCATTCCGGCTGAAAGCCTTGCAGCCAGCCACCATTGCCTTTGAGTCAGCTAACGCTACACAACCCACAGTGTTACAATGCTTTGAGGTCTTTGAGGTTTCGATGGAGGTTTGGGTTCCTGGTGGGATGAGGTTACTTCAGCTCCTCAGACAGTCCTCAGACACAGGAAAGCAGTTGGGGAAAAAATTAAACCCAGCAGCTTCCTGCATCTAGTGAGTCAAGTGGTGATCAATACACTCTGGGCAGGATGCTGCCGCTCCACAGCTTAATCCTTGCTCTCAGGCCATCCGGACTACAGCAATCCTTCAGTGGAGCTTATTATTTGCTGGGTGCTCCTGGTGATATTGCAGTCTGGGAAGCGATTACCTTGCAATTAAGGCTTTATTAGTGCTTTCTTCTGACAGAAATTCTGGGAAGATATTGTGTTGCAGTTTGGCTTTTTTTATTAGTCTTAAATCTCAACAGCCATCATTAAAAGTTGTTGCATTAAATCATAAAAGATGTTTACCACTAAAGACTGCTTTTCAGAAAGTCTTTGATTTCATTCATTTTTTTATCCAGCTTTTGCTTTGCTCTCCAGACAGGCTTTTTTATGATATTGCTCTCCCTGTAATTGCTTTAAGTATATTTATAGATATGGATAGATTCACTTTTAAAAAATGCACTTGAGTGAAACAGAAAGTCACAAAAAGGAGTAACACAGTAACTCGGTGCCTTTGTGGGTAATTTCTCAGTGGCAAAAGGTAGGCAGTGTGACTCCATGTTATACAAACTGTGGGTGGTCTGTGTTTCAGGTCTCAGGGTGAGTGTGTGCTATGCGTGGTGAATGTGACTTCTGAATAATTTCACTCTTATTATAGAAATGATACTACCATACAAGGGAGGATATTTTAACCACTAGTAGCAAGCTTTTTGGTAGGATGAGATTCATTTTATAGGTAACACTTTGTGAATCTTTGAAACAGAGGACTACTGATCCTCATGTGTTTCAGATGCAGCTCCCCTGCTCTGCTTTGGGTGTTATTATACAAGTTAGGTTCCAATTACCCGAGTGTGCCGGAGCTGGTAGTGTTTGCTTTTATCTTGGCTGGCAAGGGCCCTTGTAATGTATGGGTAAGAGAAGAAGAATGTGATATGAATAATTGCGCAACATGTCACTCTCCATGGTGGGGGAGAGGAGAAAAGGAGATTGTGTGGAGAAGGCATATGGTTAGCTGAAAAGATAATAAACATCGAGATCTTTAAGGAGTGTATCGCTCAGGCTTGACACAGACCATGTTGCCTCTTTAAAATGACCAACGTGATAAGAACTTACATGCTATAATTTAGTTGAATTACCTCCAAATCTACTAGAAAAACTTCCAGACAGTTAGAACTTCTAGTTGACAGAACAGGGATTAGACATATTAAGATGCCAGTCAGTTGAAATAAAGTTTAAGTAATATGAGATACAATATCCACATTCAATCAAATTGAAATTAATATTTGAAAGCGGTGGCTTAGAAAGTGAAAAATAGGATGTGACAGTTAAAAATTTTAATTCCATCCAAATTCCATCACGGCACCTAAAACTTGAACAGTGGCTCAAAACAACCTAAACCATCGTGGTTAGTTATTATTTGCCCACACCAAATATTACAGACAACACTTAAGGCATGCAGTACAATTCTGAATTAGTTATTAAAAGCTTTATATGTAAGAACTGTGACATAATTTACAGTTGTTAATTGTTTATTTTAGATGACTGAAGAGGTTGTAGTGTAAGTTAAAAAATGACACCTTCCCCAACTTTCTCTGTTGTCTGTAACAGCCTGTGGGCTGATTCATATGTGAAGGATTCAGGCTGGATTTTCCGCTAAAATTCAAAGGATTTGACATTTTTGCACACATTCGTCTGTCTTCCTTCTTTCCCACTAACGTCAACAAATGACTGGCATAGTGACACAGCACAACAACACCCTGCAGATATTAGCTTTCCAGCTAATGAGATGGCTAGCTGCCTCCGTCAACCACAACACATTTCACAACAATACACCCCCGCAATGACAAGTTGCCCACTCCCGAGCACACTCACAGCAAACATTATTTCCTCAACATGGAATCAAAAACAAAAACCTAGCTCCCCCTTTTGTGGTTTCTGTCATTAGTCCAAAGGTGGTAATAAGCACACATTTCACAACAAAACCGCTACATGTTGCTCCCTGCCCACAGCTTGCTGACCTTATCTGTGTTCAGTAAACACGATTGGTTAAAAAAGCAAAGAAAAGTTGCCGGTTTGCAAGTCGGGTCAGGTTCGAATGGTTGATTAAAGCATATTTTTGGCGATGGTGGTTGGCTCTTAACAGCTAGCTACCACAAGAGCCACCAGTGCCACTGCTGAGGAGCAATTTTTCTTGCAAATACACTTCTCAAATGTTCAAATTTAAAATTTTCAGATCACCTTCAAAATTTCCAAATCTCAGTTCTGAGACAGCAGGCAGATCATTTTAGATATAATTTGCAGCAGTTTGTCAGATTTTGTGCAGCTTCCTCTGTGGCCACAAAAGGCTTTTATGCAACTTTTTTTTTTACACATATGCAGTAGTGTTTCTGACCTAAACACAGTTTGATATGCATGATCAGAGGAGTTCCCCTTTTAAGGAATGAAACATGTCTCCTTTCATTACATTGATGAAGACAGTAAGAGACCTGAGATCCCACGGACAAGGACTGGGTTATAGCTCCAAGATGTTACAACGACGCAATTGAAATGATTTGTTTCGAATGTAAAGTTGACAGTTTTCCATCTCTCAAGTTAGTTGATGAATGTTGACAGTACCTCAGTTGCTTTGGAGCCCGGTGTATAAAAGCTATGCAAACATGAGGCCTGCTGCATTCCGCTTGCGTGCTCAAACCTCCTGCAATATGGCTTTGGTATTTCTCAACATTGACGGAAAGTCCTCTCCCATTTCTCTCTGTTTGATTTATTCTATCTTGCTGGTTTCAGAACATTGATACTCTCCAAGAACACTTAGGCCTCTACAGTTCGTGCCTTCCAGCTGCACCTCACATGTGCAATTAAGTTGTCAGAGTAGCCTCAGCCCCTGCTTGCGCTGTTCTTGGAGGCTGGTGCTTACATTGTTCAAGGGGTGCTTATGTCTTGTATTATGTGCCTAATATAGTGTATGAAATGATGGACGAACCGGGGAACAGGGATGGCACTTTTTGAGAGATGGAAATTAACAGTGTGCACGTCCATATCAGGTCCTGACAATTGACCAAAGTAAAGAGCAGTTAGACAGATCTCTTTAGGATACTCACTGTATTTCCCATTTACAAAAATTAATAATTAATTTCATTTGCAAAATGAATGATTTGTGGAACTACATAAAAAAACAATTGCCAAATAACTTGGAACTAGTTATTTGGATTAGAAATTAACAGAATAAATGGAAAACTTACCCTCCTTCATTTGGGGAATTCCCCTGTGTGAGTTGTAGTTGACTAAGAGGTGTGTCTTTTTTACATGCCCCTGTGTTTGTGTTTGTGTTTGTGTGTGTGCATATGTGTACTGTATGTGTGTGTGTATGACAGGGGTCTGTGTGGAGTGTTTTATTGTAGCTAACACATTGCACTTATTAGCATTTAGGGGGTAGCTGTGCCAGCGTAAGCAGCATGCCTCACATGCTCAGCCTGGGCTTGTGGTTAGCTGATGGAGACATCTGAAGGACCATAGCCTCTCAGATCTAAATCAGGAACAATTTCTCCCTCTTTCCCATTCTCTCTCTGTGTCTCCTTCTCTTTTGATTTTTTCCCTCCACTTTCCTGTTGTCCCTCTCTGATTTTTCGTCTTGACTTTTTTTCTTTCTTTTTTTTTAATGATTCTTTTTCTTTCTTTCTCTTTTATTGGTCCTTTCCCTTTGTATCTCCTTACTCACCATTGGGAGTGCCAGGTGTGTCAGGTGCAATGATACTAAAAGTGTTGGTCAGCAGCAGCAACTTGGTATGTTCACATTAAGCGGTCACTGGACAAAATGCG
>JANJYQ010308423.1:834-14405 GCA_024605255.1 Rastrelliger kanagurta | reverse complement strand
CAAACAAAAACACATTGATATCACTGATATAAAGCATCTGTAACCAATTTCAACTATAGTTATAAAGCTGATGAGCTGTTGTGCCAGTAATGTCAGCACTGCATTTATGATTCTACATTTCCAGTTCTTTGGATGCACTTCGGTAGTACAAGTGTTAAAAATTGTAGGTCACTGCATCAGATGTTTGCATCTGTATGTCTAATCCGGTGCTGTTATTACATTGCTTTCCAATAGACAGAACAAAGTGTCACGTATAGAACTGGTCTGACAATAACTGAACAACTCCCCAGTGTGGACTAAGGCTTATTACACATCATATTCTTAGTCTGAGCAATTACAGGCTAGTTACTTTACATCTAAAACAATATCAGAAAATACTATAATACATGGTAACCTAATAAATCAATAACAAAAAATGGGTAAAAAAAACACCAAAAAAAAAACAGAATGTATAAAAATGTCAATGTCTGAATATGCCAAACTAATCTTTAAAATTTTTCCTACCCTTAATTTTGAGATTGCCAATGGTCTTCTGGTCTCCACACACACAGCTGTAGTCGCCACTATCTTCTGGCACCACTTTAGCGATCTGGAGTTCATTCACAGAGGCCGTCTGCTTCATCTGGTACTTCTCTCCAGACTTCAGGACTTGTGTTCCCTTCTTCCACTCCACTGGGGCTCCAGGTTTAGAGATCTCACAACGAAGAGTAATATCGGCTCCCTCCTCGGCTTCCTGGCTCTCTAGCTTCTGTGTAAAGGTCGGCGGTAATGCTGTACAACCAAGTTTTCATAACTCGTCAAAATCATTTTGGTTTCACAAAAAAACTACAGAGGCATCAGAAGTAGACTTCTTTTGGGAAATAAAACATATATCACTTGTGTTATGAAAATATAAAACTGCTATGTAGTGCTCTAAAAGTAGACATTTGATACAAAATTTACAACACTAAAGGTAACCTCCTCTGAGATGTTATCATTCAATCATTTGATACAATAACTGTTTGTTGTTTACTCCATTTGTTCTGAATGAAGAATCCATACCATTGACTTTCACAGTTGCAGATGTCGTCTGGTCCCCACACACACAAGAGTACTCTCCACTGTCTTCAACCTTCAAACTCTTGATCTGAAGCTCACAAGAAGTCTCCCTCTGCTTCATCTCATACTTCTTTCCAGCTTCCAGAGTTTCTGATCCTTTCTTCCACTGAACATCAGCTGCAGGTTTTGATAACTCACAGCAAAGTGCCACAGTTTCACCTTCTTTTTTATCCTGGTTCTTTAGCTTCCCTTTGAAAGTGGCTGGCAGGACTAAAATATAATGAACAGAGACTTAATTATATTAAATTGTTGCATTTTGTCAGGTTGTAACAGAGGATGGAAAAGTATGATGAAGATGATGGATGACTTCAATGACTTGACGTGCTCCAGTCGACTGCCGTTAGCCGCTTTGTACCCAAAAATGATTCCAACAGTATGGTTGATCTTTTTGTTGAACGTTAAACTACAGTGCACTTATTCTATACTGAAAAAAAACCTCACATTAGAATACAACTGAATAAAATCCTTTTTGAAAAGCACAAAGGATTGTCAACATTCATTAATGAAATGAGCAGCTCTTCTATAAAAAGACAATGCATTTGGAAACTGGTCACTATAAAACACTTGCACATGCTAATGGTTGCCATTCACAATTTGTGGATCCCACAGTAACACAAATTCAAAGACAAGGATAGAAATGGCTGAACAAAAGAGCAGCAGATCATCAGTAATGCAGTCAGAATGCAAAACTGAGATCACATTTCTATAGAAGAAAAAACAGCAGATCTGATAACAGGTCACTCTTTTTTTCACCAAATCTACATGATAAGTCGAACTGCAAGGGATTGAGGGCAGTGTTAGTTACCTTTAACAACAAGTGACGCGTATACCTTGTGGTCTCCAGCAACCACAGAGATGGTGCCTGAGTCCCTAGAAGTCAGCTCTCTCAGAGTAAGAGAGTGGAAACCCCCCTCTAGAACCTGAATATCATTGAAGGGGCTTGACTGCAGAGGGGTATCATCTAAGCACCACTGCACATGAGGAGCATCAGCAGAACTGACACGGCAAACAAATGTAGCAGATTCTCCTTCAAAGCAATTAACATCCTGCAGTGTTTCCAGTATAACCAATGACTGGCCTTTAAAACAAAAACCAAATTATACTATGAGCTGAGTCGGAATGGTACTCAACACATATGGCATGACCACTTCATGCAGGCGCAAAAAAGGGGGGAAAATGAATATATACAGTACTTACAATAAAATACTCAATGGAGGAAATGGGGAAATACAGTAGAAATTCCACATTTAAAAGTGGAATTATATCATTTTAATCCTTAAACTATTTTTTTTCCAGATGTTGAGCTTTCTTCAGGATGAAAGATATACTAGACATTTAATATTAAATTATCTCTTCATACACTTTGTATCAACACTTTGAACACTCTTTGTAATTGTTTTGCCATTTAAAAATGTATACACATACAGTACATACCGTACTTATGTTCTTACCTTTGACTGTCACCTTTGCCATGCTCTTGGCAGTGCCCACATCACAAGTGTAGATATCCGTGTCTTTTTCCTCCACATGTTTGATGGTGAGAGTTAAGACTCCCTCCTTCTGGGACATGTCATATTGGCCTCCAGTCTTGAGCTCTGTGTGACCTTTAAGCCATGTAACCGTGGATGGGGTTTGTGCAGTCTCACATTGCAAGGTCACAGAGCTCTTCTCGTCTGCTTGGCTGTCCTTTAGTTCTTTAGTAAATTTATGGATTGGTTCTGTAAAAATAATTCATGTCACCGTGAGATGTTGTAGGATTAATAAAAAAAATCTGAATATTTGATAACCCTAAAATTATTCTGTATTTAGTACATATATTTATTGTCTTTTTTTACTGTAATAATCCCTGACCTAATTATTTGCCTTACCCTTGATTTCCAATTTGGCCTTTGTGGTTGCACCTCCAACAACTTCACAGCTGTACTCTCCAGAGTCTTGAGCAGAGACATTGTGGATGATCAATTTCATGACCCTGTCCTCTTGGCAGATGTCATACTTCTGGCTCGTCTTGATGACTTTGCCTTCCTTGGTCCATTTCACTGTGGAAGTAGCTTGTTTCACTTCACATGTAAATACAGCTTCTTCTCCTTGAACAATACTTATGTTCTCTAGCCCCTTCGACACAGATGAAGCTTTTCCTGTAATATGGGACAATAACATGTTTGTCATTATTCACTTTATTTTAACATGTCAATCCATCTTTAATTTTGTACAATGACTTGCCTTCAACTGCTAATGTTGTTTTAGAGCTCAGGTCTTTAATGCTGAAGACCACCTCTCCAGCATCAGTAGGGATGACATCCTTAATAGTCAGCATGTACTTTCGTCCTTTACTGGAGATCTTGAAGCGGCCTTCATTTGTAATTGTTTTGCCATTGACAGTCCAAGAGCACTCATCTGTGCTCTCACGAGATAAAATGCACTCAAAGCTACATGTTTCTCCCTCATTCACCTCAGCTGACTTCAGCCATTTGGTGATGCCGATGCCAATTTCTAGGGCAAAGTGATAGTGTATTACTCAGGTGCTACATATCTCCAACAATATGTTGTGGTAACAAAACTTACCTCTTACAGTGACCTTTGACTTAGAAACTTCAGTTCCAAGATCACAACTGTACTCTCCAGCATCTTCTGTGGTGACATCCTTGATGATCAACCCCAAAGACTTGCCTGTGTGAAGGAGCTCATACTTTGGTCCAGCCTTCAAAACTTTGCCTTCTTTCTTCCATATGGGGGAAACCCTGGGTTTGGAGGCCTCACATGCCAGAGTTATCATGCCTTTCTCCTCTCCAATGACATCATCGAGAGATTTGAGGAACACAGCACGCTTCTCTGGATGTTAATTGAAAATGCAGAAAATTAATGAAAGATATGTTGGGTGCTAAGATTTTGGGTTGACTGGCTTAAACCAAACACATAGCATTTATATTCACTTGAATAAACTGAATATTGCTGGCTTCTGTAAAGCCATTTCACAATGTCAACTTTATTTTTTGTCCTTTTCAACATAAGTTCTTACCTCTAACTTTTAGTGTGACAGACTCTTTCAATTTCCGGACTTGGAAGGTGATAGTTCCCCCATCCTGTGGTGCTAAGTTCTTAAGAGAGAGCTTGTGAACTTTTCCCTCATGGCCTATGGTATTGACCTCATTGGTGAAGAGCACCTTGTCATTCAGAAACCATTGTACCTCTTCATCTTCATAGTTAATCTCGCATGCAAACGTTGCATCACTGTCTTCATCAACTTCTGTGTCAGTTAAGTGCTTGATGATCTTCATTTCACGCACTACACAGTAGACACAAGAAATGGTCATAACTTGTAAGGCTCACTGTAATCAAGTGTCACTCTTTAACAGATGCTTTATGTAATAGTTGTATTTCAAAGATGCAAACTGTACCTTCAACAGTGAGGTTGCCTTTGGTCTCTGCAGGTCCAGATTGACAGCGGTACTCTCCACTGTCATCCTCAGTCAACCTTTGAATTGTAAGTTGAGCCCTTGTAGCATCTTGCTTAATGTTATACTTATCTGATGCTATCAAAGGTACCTGACCTTTGAACCAATTAATCTCTTTGGGTGATGCAGAAAATTTGCAGGTGAGTGCAGCTGAGCCTTTCTCCTTTGCCTTCACATCTTTGATGGGCTCTGCAATCTCCAGTGGGCGCTCTACATGTGAGGAACAGTATGCAATTATAGACAAATTAGTTATGCTAAATATATATACCAACAGCAATACAAAGTGATTGTGGCCAACTCTGCCAGAAGCATCTGATTTTTACCCTTGACTGTGAGCTGGGCCTGAGACTTGCTCTTTCCAGCTGTAAACTGCACAGGTCCTGTCATTGATGCTTTGGTCTTTTTGAAAGTGAGACGCTGCAATGTGCCCTCCTTCTCCATTTCAACATCAGCACTCTCCTGAACAGCAACTCCATTCAGTGTCCAAGTAGGAGGTTTTACCAGTTCCATACTGATTTCAACTTCGAAGACAGCTGCAAAGGGTTCTGTCACTTCTACTGAACTAAGCTCCCGCACAATGCTTATGGACTGTTCTGGAGGCATCATAAAACAAGAATAGTTGGGTGAGAAGTCAGTGATATAATTTTATAGAAAATAATAGTAATAAATGTGGTATTGATTTATATATGATATATTATATTATATTATAGCATATTATATTTAATATCCTGTCCTTTATTATATTAATATACAATATACAGATTTTGTGGCAAAAATCAGTGTGGTCCTTTAGCAATATATCTAAATATCATGAGAAGAATAACTCAGACATTACAGTCCCTAAATGTGTACCTAGAAACCCTTAAACCAACCGACCTTACTATTAACTAGTGGGGATGATATGAGCATCAACAACATCAATATAATATAACATTAACAGGATCTGTAATCAATCTGATAATCCATTTTTGAATGGATTACATGTTAAAAATATAGTCTTTTGGAAAGAAAGAAAAAAACAAAACATGCTATGAATTATCTAGACAAAAGTGTTGAACATGCAGTGCACATCACACAGTAATGATTAATGTACACTGACACAAATCTGAACATGACTAACTGAACATAAAGCATACGGGTTGTGTAGTAATGTAAAACTTACACCTCTCTGCTGACAGTTTTGTTGCACTTGCTGTTAATGTTATTATTTACACATACTTTTCCTATTGTGACATGTAAAAATGTCCTCTGAGGTAACTTCAACCTACTCAGAGGACAGCGTGATTAGATTAACTGGAAAGACCTTTGTGGGTTACTCCACTAACAGTAGTAATATAGTTTTGCTAACTCCTTTTCCTCCGTTAATAATTTGAATTTCACATTTTTAAGTTAATTCATCTACTGTGTAAGCCTTGTTATAATATGGCTGAAAAATGCATCAACATTATGTCCATTTTCCCATTAGTATAGTACATATATTATAGTACTACACAGACAGACAGACATATATATGCAGATACCTCATTGACTCGGGAATTTGATGGCTTGTGTTGTATAAATACTTGGAGCATGTACAAGTGTTTACATAGTCATATACATTAATGATTTAGAACTGATAAACCTGACACTAAGTTCACCATCACCGCTTGTCATCTTCTACTGTTACCTTCCACGAGCAGTTTACAGGATGTCTTGTCATCGATGGCATCACAGGTATATGTGTCTTCATCCCCAGAGCCCACATCATTGATGGTGAGTTTTCGGTACACATCTTCACTTTGGATCCCGTACTTCTTGCTGGGTTTGATCTCTGTCTTGTTCTTGTACCACTTCACCTTTGCATTGGCACGGGACACTTGGCACTCAAGATGACCACGATGCTTATACATCGCTATCTTATCCCTGAGTTTCTTCACAAACTTGACAGGAAGCTCTATAGCAATAATAACACCAAATCAATGAAGACCTTCATATACAACAACTGGACATTAGAGGCCAGCGCCAAGGCCCTGCTGAAGCCTTTAAATAAATACACTATAGGATAAATGACTTACATACTTAAATTATGTGACAGCCAAAGCAAATGGGGCTAAAATGGCACATTAGTGCATCTGATGCACTGCTGTTTCCCACATTTTATGCATAAGCTTAAGCAGACAGCAAGAATCCTGATACACTACATTAAATAGTTATTACGGTGTGCCATTCATTATTGCTTATATGTCAGTTGCTGCTTGATTGCAATCAGCCTGACACTGAAATAGACACTAGGAAAAATGCATAGGGATGAAACTTAGAGCAATTTATTGTCAGCTGATAGCAATGTATGCTATTTAAGCTATCACAGAATCTGTGCTTCTAACATAATTATGATCTTTTTTCATAGGTCTCATACTTCCAAAGGATTTCCATTCATCAATTAAACCCCAACTCCCTAAAAGCACTGGACTAATATCTTCCCTGTAGAGCACAGAGGTGAGCCTTTGTTCAATCAAGAAGGAAACCCCTGAAAAGGAATTCTAAAACACTAAAAAGGTTGTGTTCTCTCTGCCATCAGGTCTCAATGAGGCATAACAATGTTGTTGAGATATATTGCAAGTGGATTTTATACATCAATTGACTAACTGTTGTCAGAATTTTGCATGGCATTAACTATTTCTTTTATTAACTTTAATTAACTGTAGTCTGTTTCTTTACATTTGGTATACTTGTGACTTTATTTGAAAAAAGATATATAATCTGCCACTTTAGAGCCTAATAATCTGTTTAGGTAGCGATTGTTTATGTACTTAAGCATTCAATTATTTGCAACTTTCTGACAAATTTTGTCATAATGAATAGAATGAATCCATTTGCAACACTACTTTAACATTGACACATATTAGTAAATTAATGCATGCAACAATATGCACTATTAGGCAATTTCAACACTGAGTTGATATATTGTTGTTTACCTTTAACTTTAAGTTTTGCAGTTGAAGAGGCCTTCTCAGCTGTAAATTTAATCTCACCAATATCCTCTGGGGAAACAGACTTAAACAGCAGCACATAGGTTCTGCCTGTGTTAGGGAGAAGACAGTTTAACAAACAAAACAGTTTAACAGTAACAAACATCATTTGCCTAAGTGATTATTAATTATTCAGAGCTTTCCTGTGACATTTCATAAATGTGCAGCTAGTTGAATCACTATTTTTCTATTTCTTGAGCCTTTACCTTCTTGCCTCATCTTGATGTTGTCACCGACTTTGAGTTTGGTATTTCCTTTATACCACTGGCAGTCCACTTCATCATGTGAGATTTCACAGACAAATGCAGCACTCTCCTTCTCCATCACCTCTACATCCTCCAGCTTCTTAACAATCTTAATATCTCTGGCTGCAACAGAGAAAATATTTTCACAGATCCTTTTATCATCTATAACAGTGGTAAATAAACTCTGATTAATGGGACCTGGATGATGTGATATGTTTGATAATTACCATGAACAGTGAGTTTGGCAGAGGTGTTATCATCAGTGGTGCGGCAGATGTAAATGCCTGCATCTGCAGGGGTGCATTTGTTGAGGACCAGGGTACGCTTTCGGCCCAAGGAATGGATGCCAAAGTTCTTCCCTGGTTTCAGTTCCACATCATCCTGCAGATTAATAGTTTTTTTTAACATGTTACATATGCATTTTACTTTCTTTCACAACTTGTTTCAGTCACTAAACAGTATAGTAAAAATCTTATTATTTTTCTCTGCAGACTAATTCAGACAGCAATTATAGGTTCTCACCTTGAACCATTTAACATCTGCATTTGTTCTGGAAACTTCACATTCAAAAGTAACCTTTTCCTTCTCTGGAACACTGATATCCAAAATAGGCTTGGAGATCATAGCAGGAGGTTCTGTAGAATCATTGCAAATTAGTTAAAAAGTGACTATGCAAACAATTAAGTCCTGGTACACTATAGCCTATGACATGCAGACACAACTTATTTCATTCAGAATATTAAATTGGAACTATTTTGAAATTGAAACATGTGTGATATCGCATATGTGATATGGTGCACAGCCTCTGGGTGGCTGTTATCTAATATAATACTAAGTATTGAAGGTAGAGCGCCCAGCCCTATGTATACTGGGTATTTTGCCAAGGAAGGTTGGCCTATCCCAATAAACATGCTCATGGATGAAACTAGCCCTCACAGGAAACAGGGTAGTCTTAAGAACTGTAAGTTGAAAGACAAGATTACTTTCAAGGAATGGTCAGATGAGCTAACCAAGATGGCTTCCTTTGAACAGCTCATTTATAGGTTAATCTCTTTGTAAATCTCAATCTCTTTGTAAAGGCATGGTATCCTTATCTGGAAATGATTGGAAATTGATGATCATGATGCCTAATATGTACCTTTTCATCTGGGTAAATCCAAGGGATTGACATGTCACGTAACATTGTTTTGTGATGTATCTAACTGTCAAGAATGTGCCTCTTATTATTCATCATTATAAATTATTTGTATATTTCATGATTATCACTGTATTTTTTATCTTTATTTTTCGTATTTTTTCACTGCCAGGTTTTTTTTTATCTTTCTTAAAATGTTGACTCTGACTTGCTTGCATTGTATTAATTTGCACACTGGTTGTGCATCTGTAAAGAAAAGTCAATAAAAAAGTTAAATCCCCCAAAAAAAGTGACTATGCAGACTTGCTACCAAGTATGTGTCTAAATGACTAAAATAAAGCATCATTACCTGTGACAATCAGTTTGCCAGATGTATGAACATCATCTGCTTGGAAGGCAAAAGTTCCTGCATCCTCTCTCTTCAGATTGGACAGCGTAAGGGCATATTTCTTTCCCAGAGCTGTGATGCGGCAGTTGGACCCTGACTTCATCCTTACCCCATCCCTAGTCCAGGTGCCTTCAACATCAGCTTGGCTGAGTTCCACCTCAAGAGTTACTGTCTCTGTCTCATGTGCCTTGATTTCTGTCAGGCCCTTTATTACTGAGATTTTCTTCACTGAAAGGAAGAGGAAGTGTTTGAATGTTAACATGCAAGGTTTCTTGGCTAGTTCAGAACATTTAAATACACATTATTAGAGAATTTATCCTCTTTTTAGAGTTAATGCATGCCCTTAAATACTGTATATCTAATATTAAAAAATCTTACTCTCCACACTGAGCTTAGCCTGGGTCTTGTCATCCAGAGTTTCACAGGAGTAATAGCCACGATCAGCATGAGTCACACTCTTGAACACAAGAGCCTGCTTGGCTCCATCTACCCGAATTTCCATGTTTCCTGCAGGCTGCAGGACTACACTGTTTTTCATCCACCTGACTTCATCTGATGGCTTACTGAGCTCCACCTCCAGCTTTACCTCACTCTGCTCCTCCACTGTCAGATTTTCCAGCTTTTTCTTAAATGTGACAGGCTCATCTGAAAGGGACATAAAGAATGTTAGGAACAATAAATATATTACAACAGTTACAACAGAGATTGGAACAATAAATATATATATATATTCTTACGTTGCACTTGCAGAGTAGCTTTGCAGCTTTTGCCTTCTGCATCAACACTAATCTCTCCAGCATCTTTTTGTGTGACAGACATGATGGTGACTGAGTGGCTGTTGCCACCATGTTCAATCTTATACTTGGGCCCAGCTGTGATGTGTATATTGTTGTGGAACCATTTAACATTGACATCTGCTGGGGTGACAGCACACTTGAAAATGGCCTCTTTTCCCTCCATTGCAGCCACATTGTTCAATTTAGCAGTGAGCCTCACCACTCTGGGTGCTGAAAGGAATGAGTTAACAGAATGATATGAAATAACATATGGAAGAAATAGTTTTACTAATAGGAGTTGTACTGCTTCAACAGTTTACTGATTAAATAGTTAGTTACCTTTTGATGAGACTTTAGCAGAGGTCTTGTCATTTTTACATTCACAGCTGTACTCTCCTTCATCTTCCTTAGTCATGCCAGTCACAGTGAGAACCCGCTTTGCACCATCTGTCCTGATACTGTACCTGCCACCATGTTTAATCTCAGAACCATTGTGGTGCCAAACAACATCCCCTGAGGCTTGGTTTAATTCACAAATCAGGCTTAGGGTACCTCCCAACTCCACTGTATCAGGTTTCAGAGGAGCAACAAACTTCAAAGCTATATCTGTAATACAAAATATGGGAGTTAGATATCAAAATAAAATCTGGCATCTGCAGAGGTCTATGAAGCAGTTCTCCAAATTTGAAAGATATTTCTGAAAAAACCTGACTTACCTTTAACCTGCACTTTGAACTCTAGTTTGTCGTCAGCAGTTTGACAAGAGTATGTTCCACTGTCTTTGGATTCAGCAGATTTTACTATCAGGGTACGAGAAAGGCCATCCTTTTTCATTTCATATTTGCTGCCCTCCTTGAGCGCCACACCATCTCTAAACCACCTCACATTAGCACTCTCTGTGGTCAGCTCAGTCATCAGAACAATGTTTTCATTTGCTTGAACAATACACGTGTCCTTGACAGACTTCTTCTGGAACATGGCAGCTACATCTACAGAGAAACAGGAATATATTTTGGTTGCTATGTGCAGAGAATTATCAATGTGAGGAAAAATGCATTTTGTTTTTAAGTATATCTTACCAGCCATCTGCAGTTTAAATACCAGCTTCTCTGTTCCAACCTCACATGTGTATTCTCCAGCATCCTTCTTCTCCATTTTTTCTATCACCAGCTCACGGTTTCTGCCCTTTGCCTCCATATGAACTGCTTTGCTGGAGGTCAACAACTTGCCGTCTTTGTACCACTTGACCTCAGTCTTGGAATCGGAAACCTCACAGCTCAGAGTGGCTTTCTTGGAGATAGTTGCTTTCACTTCCTTCTGGACCGAATCCTTGTTAGAGAAGCCAGCTGGGGGTTCTGTAAAACATTTTTAAAAATGATGTAAATACATGTAACGATATCCATAATGTGAAAAAGCACACACAGTCTTTCTCTCTATGACAATGACCACACTCAATAAATAAAGGGAAATATTACAATAAAATAGATGTAGAAAATAGATTTATCACCCAATGCTATGAAAGAAATAAGATAAAACAAATAATTTGATAAAGCCAAGTTATGTTGCACAGATATATATCATTCATATTTCATACACTTATCGCACCTACCTGCCACATGTATCTTAAAGGCCAGTTTCTCAGTCCCTGCCTCACAGATGTACTCGCCACCATCCTTCTTCTCCACACTGTCTATCACCAGCTGGCGACTCTTGTCCTTTGACTCTACATGTATTGCCCTGCTGGAAGTCAGCAGCTTTCCATCCTTGTACCATTTCACCTCTGTCTTTGTATCTGCTACCTCACAGCTCAGAGTGGCTTTCTGGGAGAGAGTGGCTTTCACTTCCTTCTGGACTGATTCCTTGTTAGAGAAAGCTGCCTTGGGTTGAACCTCTGCTGAGACAATAATGGAAAGAGTCACAACATTGTAAATACATTAAAATATAATACAAATTACTCTTTAGAGTGATGCAAGCCTAAATCTAACCAGAAAAACTGATTACAACACACCATATCAACGGACACTAAATCAATTAGACAAATGTGTGGCAGCACACATTTTTGCGTAGGCATATAAATTACATTTAATACCTAAGAATATTACAAAGAATAAACACATTACAATGTTCGTAGTTCAAACAAAAGCAGTACTTAAGCAAAACTGAAAAAATGAAATCCTCCATGACTTCTGTTTTTTGTTTCTTCTCCTTCTTCTCCCATAATCTTTAGACAAAGACACATTAAGACATTTGCACAGCTGTCTGACCATCTACACTGTTTGTTTTGATGTACTTGTATGTGCCACCTGTACTTTAAAATCCAATTTATCATTTCTGACTTCACACATGTACTCTCCAGCATCTTTCCTCTCCACACTGCTGAACAACAGTTGAGAAATCACACCCTTAAGACTTCATCTGAAATATTCTGCTTCAACTCAGCACTTTGCCATCCTTTTACCATTTTTCTTTTCTCTTGTTATTGACTACCTCACAGTTGAGGAAAACAGATTTAGCCTTGACTTAGAGGTAGAGTGGAGGCATAGTGGCAGCACAATTGCCAATACGAAAATGGACAGATTACCACAGTACACATATTGCCTTGTATGAACTGGACAAACACATTCAAGCTTTATAGGTGTAAACTGCACTGAAACATGTCAAATTGAGAGACAAACTTTGAGGTTGTAACACAAAAGCAGATTGTGTATCTGAAGATAACCACAGAGAAGCACTATAGAGACAGTCACAAATCATTTCGGACTGAAAAAAATCAAATTATCCACTCAGATAGACAAACAGAAAACAATCTGGCAAACACCAGAGGCACAAAACACTAGAATTTCTTCCAAAAGCAAAGACTCCAATAAATTCAGAGGCTGTAGCTCAGTAGCACATAAGAGCAACAAAACCCTAAATATACACATACTGTAATTTCAACTATTATCTAATAATATAAGAATCAAAGTCAGTGTTTCACCTTTGAGTAAGGCATCTCATAATTGAAGCCACCAACAATGCAGTAAAAGTCATTAATGACATTAATGCTTGTTAAAGTGCTATACAAACAACATAAACTTCAAACTTATTCACAACCACAGACTCATATAGGAGACATAAAATATTCTACAGGTCAGTGTTGATAAAAACGTGTTTTAAAGAATTCTGCAAGAAGAACAAGTAAGAAACATTGATTTTTTTTATTTTCATGTATACTACAGTCTTGGATGTATTTTATATGCCATGGCCATTGAAAAAAACAGTACTAAGAGTTTACTCCTTTCCCATACCTGCCAGCTGGAGTTTGAAGACCAGCTTCTCAGTCCCTGCCTCACAGGTGTACTCGCCACCATCCTTCTTCTCCACACTGTCTATCACCAGCTGGCGACTCTTGCCCTTTGACTCTGTATGTATTGTCCTGCTGGAAGTCAGCAGTTTTCCGTCTTTGTACCATTTCACCTCTGTCTTA
>JANJYQ010308273.1:0-10376 GCA_024605255.1 Rastrelliger kanagurta | reverse complement strand
ACACACACACACACACACACACACACACACACACACACACACACACACACACACAACTGCATGCCATATGTCAACTGTACCCTGTGTTGGACCTGTTTGCATACAACTTCTGCCAAGATATCATCTCCTCCTTAGAGCATGTTACCCCCCCACCTCCCCCTACACACACCTCCCCACCCCTCATGGGGCAACAAACGAAAGGCGCCCCTTTTTGTCACCCACTACATCAAATGCACAAGAGAAAGATCAAGCCAAAGAGAAAACTTACCTGGCACAGAGACTGAAAGCTGGAGGCATTTAAGAGCACACGCTTCTCTGTCACCCGGAGACAGCAGAAGATCACACAGTCATATGTGCAAGATATGTTGGATTAAAGACTTCCTGAGCTCTTCCCTTCTCTCACGTCTTTCCTATGACTTTCCCCCCCTTTACATTTATCCAGACCTAGGTGGGTGAGGTGGAGGGGCAAAAGAACGAGGGTTAAAATGGGTGGGAAAATGACAGTGAGATTCTAAGATCTCCTCCACTGAGACGAGTTGCGAGCGCACCGTGAGGACCATCCACTGCAGCACAGCAGAGTAGCGCGCAGCGAGAGAGGGAGAGGAGAGGCAAGGCAAAACAGGCATTTGCTGCTGCTGGTTCCAACAGCATGGTTGGAGCTAAAATCTGGGAACTGGAGTACGGATCGTGGACTTCGAGCGTTTTTCTCCGAACAGATGGAGAGTTATGGAGCGAATGGAGGGAGAGAGACGAACGAGAAAAAAAGAAAAAAAAGAGCAAGGGGCACTAAGCAGACTCTTCTACTCACATGACATCTAATGTTTCCCTTCCTCACTTTCCTACTGCATATCTTAACCACTACTTTCCAGCTTCTCCCGCATCTTTATCTATAGTGATAACTATAAGGATAAAGATGACTTATTGATAAGCAATTCAATTGATATCACATCTGGAACTCTGTCCAAAACACAAATACTTCTTTCTTTTTATTATGTTGTCTTAAGCAACATAAACATATGACTAAGTGCAAAGAGAGCATTGTTTTTTCATCCACATATTTAAAATTCAAAGTAAGCTAAAATACACATATTTTAATTAAACAATATGCAAAGTGAATGGCGATACATTTTAGTTAGTCATAGTTATCCATATTGAGCGTGAATACCAGACCTTTAAAATAGACGTGAATATTAAAAGCATGTAGAATTTTAAAAAGAATACAATACTCCAACAATGTGTTTCATTTAGTCATTTATCAATCTCTGTTATGAGTGATCGTAGTGCCTGGCTAAAGTGCTTCTTACTTGCTGTAGCAGGGGAGCGGGCTTTTAGTTAGAGTCCTTCAGCCCCAGCAGGGACTCAAGGTCGCTTGGCAGAGCTGCTTGCCGGCAGCCCAAATCCTTCAATGATTAACAGCGGCAGACAGGATGGAGCAGCTGTCAATCCAGATCTATAGTGTCGGCCAAGAGAGTGAGCCAGCCAACCAGCGCGCATTCTAACGGTGCTCAAGCAGGTAGGGCCCTGCCTTGCTCAGGTAGAAAAAATAAATAATGAGAACAGGCGACGAGATGGACCGTCTGGGATTCATAACGATGTAATACTATTTGCAAACTATTTTTTCTCTTATGCTTTAAATCACTTGTCAAATGCTCGTCCTTTAAAAAAATATGTCAATGTACAGTTTTGTAGGAAGTTTATACGTGATAGCCTAGCATTAAGTAATAAAGTTATAAAACAATGAAGCTTTATAGTAGAGGTGATTCCATCATAAAGAAGCCATAACCATCATGATGAGAATAGTTGCAAGATGATTATTCCAATCAGATGGAGTTTGTATCCCTGGTGTATCTAACTGACTGTATATCTCATTCATCCCTTTCAAGTCATTTATTTGTATTTTTGCAAAGCACCACCTAGGAACAGCATCAGCTATTTCTCAGCTGGAGTGTCTCCCAATCAAGTGCAGTGTGTAGAGAGTATAAGTCCCCTGTGATTTGTAAGCACTCAGATACCAAACACTATCATTTTACAAGTAAAAACAAAATAAATACTTTTTTTTTTTAAACAGACATTCAACACTTTTACTTTAGAGGCACCATATACAATACACTTTGTTGACTGTGGCTCATATTGGAAAATGGTATCCACTTCTCATAGTACAGCTGTGGCCACCAGTAACTTTTGGCTGACAAAAAATGTACTTTTACTACTGTTGATCTAATTAATCTGCTAACCACACCTACCACTACTAAACTTCTAAATGAAATCATTAATTATAAATAATGGATTGGAACTTCAAGAGACAATAATATAAGAAAAATTACACCAATTAAGGAGTTGCACAGCACAGAACGCATATTTGCGGCAGTGGATTTCAAACTTCACTTCCATAGTACAAACAGTCTAATATTTTTTTAAATTTAAAATATAGATGTACACTTTCAAATTTTCCAAGTAGTCTCATGTATGTATTGTTTCAAAATGATCTTTTCACTTGCTACATCTATCTTCTGTCATCCGTCCAATGCTCTTCAGCTTTATCCTGCCCTCCTTCATCTCTTCTCTTTCTACCCTCCTTTTTCTTGGGTATTATCGTTCTCTCAGCTCTCCGAGTCCTGAACATACAATACCACTACTCTCCTGTGTCGGGTCTTTCTCGGTCGATTGGAAAAGCAGGCTGTCCTCTTTGTGTATAACAAATCTCATCTCACAAAAATATTCATTTCACGGGTCGCTGTCCCATACAAGCCAATATCCATGCAGGGGAAGGCATTAAGCATTATTCCCTTCTCTATTCAAATTGGAAACAGCAAAGTGGGGCTGTGCCAGAGATATCAGCCTCCTGCTGTATGCAGTTTGTCCTTGTAATGAGCTTGCAGTGACTGCTAACTATTCATTCTAGTCATTCACCAGCCGGCCTTATCATTGCTCTCCAATGACTTTGGCTAAATAAGGAGACACGTCTCACCTGTCTAGTTGTGCTGGACTAATGTTCTCTGCAGTTTGTCATCATATAATGATACACACTACAAACACCAATGAGGCCCACTTGCTGCTGACTGTATCATGCATGGAAGGAGATAGTTGTGAAAAGATTGGATCTTTTTTCTTAATTTGAAATAATGTCTATATATCAGTGAATGCAGTTTGTACACAGAGCACCAAGATATGGGAGATATCTTCCTGGTTTCATATAATCCACATCTAAACTGTCTCAAAGCTAAGACTTTTTTTTTTTAAACTTATCATTATCATATTCGTATATTAAATAAAAATACTCAAATGATCATATTTGGTGATATGGTTGAAGATGCTTTCACTTTGCGGTTACTAAATTTTAATTATTAGCTTGTCCTGGTTGATGAACTGGAACAAACTAGAACAAATATAGAGTTTGATGTGAAATGTCATCAGTTTTGTTGGTTAATTATTTTTTAAACTCAAATATATGAAATCTGAACAAAGTAAGCCATACAATAAACATTTTATTTTTTAAAAAGTGTGCCACTGCAATTCTCTCAGTCAGTGTAATAAACATATTTAAAAGAAACCCTATAGTTTAAAAGACTGATGATAGGCTCTGGGCCGTGTTTAGCTCCACATAATGGGACACGGTTAGTCATTAATGCGCCCTGCAGTGCTGAATCACACAAAAATGGAAAACATTTTCCCTTTTCAGTTCCATAGATGTGAGATCTTGCTGCTTCTCTGTGTATATATCATTGTAAATTGAGTATTTTGCAGTCTTATACTGTTGGTTGTACAAAACAACCAAATACAATGAATGGTGATTGCTCATAAAATGCCATGAATAGTGGTAGAAATTGGATTTGACATCAAGAATTTTATCACAATATCTAAAAATAGACAAATATAACAATAATTGAAATCAGCCAGTTGCACACCCTACTGACTAACTGACTTCCTCAGGCTTTTGCTAAGGATCCACTGTCTTGTCTTCAATTCAGAAATGACAAAAATTAAGTAATGAATAAACTTTTTCTCATAATTTAAAAGTCATTTCAGCATTATTATTAAGTCTGCAGTGTGTTGGATATGGTTTTTCCACAAAAAAACAAACAAGCAATTAATTACCATTTTAAAATCCTTAAAATTAATATAAAATATGTATCCTTGGTGTACGTACACTGGAAACATCAAGTTTACACATCACACTTGTCAGAATTGAATACTGGACCTTGACTGGCTGCCAAAGTACAGTCGTAGCGATATTACAAATCGTGCTTATAGGCTCATCCGTGAATCAGATTTCAATGGGCATAGAGAAACTTTCCACTTTCAACAGACAAATATAAAACCAGCCTTCTGCCCATCCATCATTTTGCACAGTGAAGCTAAAAAAATCAAACTGAAGGAATATGAAAGCATCTTTTGAGTGCAGGAGAACTTTAAAGTTTGACTAAATGGCATAAGAGGAAAGTTAAAGGATCACCAAAGTTATAACAATTCATCCTGAGGGGCGACATAAATGTCATGACAATTGTTGTTGAGACACTCAAAACCACAAAGGTCATTGTCATGCTGGTGCTGGTGGAAAAGTCAAACGCATTTGCATTTGTCCTTTGCTGACCATAAATATACGTGAAGGTGGCTTTACGCACTGCCATTTCTTAAAAAGAGGAGGTAAAACTGATGAGACAGATGTGAGACAGTCTGACTCTTAAACCCTGGATCTAAAAGCAAGGATCGTACACTTCTCATAATGCCACAAGATAGCATCTAGTATTATACTGTCTCTGATTGGTGTTTTGCTGCTTCTTAGGCTCTCTATTAAATTTTAGTCTCAAGACCTAAACTAAGATACTGAAGTGATATCATTTGTATATTTTTTACAGCAGAGTTGTCAAAACTTTTCCAGAGCCATAGAGGACATTACACAACTGTTTTCACAGACTGCAGTGCTTCCTACGAACAGTAAATTGACTTTGCCATGGCAAAATTAGTGCTACTTTAAGTAAGATGATATTTTACCTACATTCACCTCTTCATCAAGACATCTCTAATATTTATTTTAATTCAATGTGTCCCATCATCAGACAGTTCACTTTCCGGACAACAAATTCAACATTTACAGTTTGTCAGTAAAATATTTTAATACCTAGATGCTGTTTAACATCCAAAACAAACCAACCCACAGATATATATTATGTTGACATACTGTACCATGTCAATGGTAGTAATATGTGGTACTGCACAATGTAAAACCAGCTAAACCACAGTGACATTAAATGTATCCAAGAGGAAATGTCCAAGTCTATCAGACAAATCAAATCCCGGGTTAATTTAATAGTGTGTCTGTATTCCTGGCATATCTGGCTCTACTTGCTGCTGGGATAATGGCTCTCCTAGTTTATCTGCTCTCTCTGATCTCATTTGCTCTTACGTTTTTGTTTGTGGTCTGTGTAAATGGTGTGTATGCACGCATTATGTAACCACCAAGCCCATTGCTAAACACAGCTGTAGTTGTTCAAGGTGATATCGCCCACATTATTCACAAGGATTTCTCACACAGGCAAACCTCACAACCCACTACATTACAGTGTGCTGCATCGATCCACATTTCAGCTAGTGATACCACACGGGAGAATAAAGCAGCTACGGTGTGTTTGAATGATTTTCAACAGTTTTACAAGACATTTTGGTGGTCTGTCTGGAGGAGTCTGTCATGTTCACAACATCCTCAGGCAATGAGAAAGATGATGCAAAGAGTAATGTATGATTTTACCTACATCTACCCTGTAAAGTACATTTAGAGATTCTAAATGTTACTAGTCTACAGCCAAATAAAGGAGCCTTTCAAAATATTTAGCAGTGCATCAATGGATTTTATGATTTGCATGATTTTATATATTATACATTATTTTACATCATATTCCATGACAACTGTTCATTTCAAATCTACAAGATAAAGTCAGCTTATACCTTACCTTAACTTATGTTCCTTAGTCTTTTTCTAGTCATTTTCTAGTAGTAGTATTTTCCCCCTGGAACTTATTATACATATGTGTGTCTCCAAATCTTGTAAATCCTATGTTTGTTTTCCCAAATATGAAATGTAAGTAAAGAACCTGATCCTCAGTGTTTTCTCTGGACTCCTTTAGCTTCTTGCCAGTGAAGGCTAATAGAGGTGCAACCCCAGAAGATATGGAAGTGATCGGCTTTGTTTGCACCGTATAATCTCCTTGAGACTTGATTTTTTTTTTCCGCAACAGTGAAAAAAAAATCTTGTAATACTTTTCCATCCATATGCTCTCCAAGATAAGGAGCCTGTTGTTTTCCACTGTTGGTCATTAATCTCTCCTCATTTGTCCACTGATAACAATTGAATATTTTATATATACAGAAATGATAATTGTAATGATTGTGATTTATTCTTGGCAAATAAAGTGTATATCTTCTCAAAACTTTACTAATTAATCTCTTCCAAATGTATCACAATGGAAATGAAATCACAATTAACATTTTAACATTTACAAACTGTAGTCAGGCAAGTTTGGAAAAAACAGAATCAAGGTTTTGTTTAAATTATTTATCCTTGGAGATTTCATGCATATCAATGTTACAATATTACTCTTTTAAATGTCACACAGTCACAAATATCCAGTACGGCCAGCCCTGACACATATGCACATAGGTGCATTGATGTGTTGTGGCATACTGTCCATTAGCTTTTTGATGTTGTCACTGGGAAATGGAAAACACAGAAAATGTCTTGTCTTTTATAGCGCCAAATAAATGCATGAATTAATTTCACATAGTCAAAAGCAATTACAGATGTATTTAGATGGGAATAAACAGAGGATTGTGTCTGGAAACTACTGTAAATTATTCTAACTTTATGGGCAAAATATATGTGTAAAGATCCTGATACACATATACTCCTGATTATAATTGAGATCAACTTCATATTTAGATATGTTTAAAAAAAATGATAATCAAAAAAGCTTGATTCCTTCTCATTTAAGAGCTCACAGTATGTTGTAGGTCCCCTTTCCTAAGTTTTAAACTTCTGTGTCCCATTTGCTATAAACTCAGTCACATGCAATGCATTGTTATCTACTATGTGCTTTCAGGTTATTCTTTGTGATTATCCTGAACCAGATCCTGAGAGATATACCCAAGCGTGGATTCATCTCCACTCTGAGGTGCTTTCTCAGTTCATTATCACCTATTATAGCCTGCATAGGAACACCATCTGTTGTACTACCTTCGATTTCTTTCCATCTTGCTGAGTAGGAGGGATTGCATGGATTCAACAGCATTGTTATTTGTGTAGCTTGATAATAGCTCATTAAACCAAGGAGAGCTAATCTTCCCTTAATTTTTGATACATGTTAAGTTCCTGGTCCTCTTCCTTGCCAAATATATCTTGAAATTTTATCCCCTTCCATGAAACTTTTGCCTGCTATGACATAGTCTGGAACCCGTTAAGTACATTGAATTCTCAATTTTTATAATGCTCATAACATAGACAAGATCAAAATTTATTTGGAAGAGAAACAATACACTTATAATGGAGCGACTTTCATTTAAGTCTTTTTGACTCCAAGTAATAATTGACTACATGATTGATTTTAGTTCCCCATCAATTGCATATCTTTCCCTGATGTATGGTCTGACCTATAATTAAAAATATAAACCCGTGTTTTTTGTACATTTAATTTACAGCCAGACATTACATCATAGTCTGTAAGAGTTGACATAACTGCAGGGAGGGAAGGACTTAAGATAATTTCTCAAATGAAATCCTCCCTAATATTAGTCTAGCCATTCCCTTCCTATGTTCTGATTAGAAAAATATTCGTTTGAAAATTTCTCTTAAGCTTTTTAGGTTACTTCTTTGTGAGGTGACTCTATTTCTACCCTTACTCTGTCCATCTTTTAATTGGACTGAGCACAGAGCGGCTGTGGCTCAGGAGGTAGAGCGCGATCAGCAGTTCGATCCCCGGCTCTTTCAGTCCACATGCCAAAGTTTCTTGGGCAAGATATTAAACGTCAAATTGCTTGGGATGTCTGTGCCAGTGGTGTGTAAGTATGTGTGAATGTGCATTAGAATAGACCCTGATGAGCAGGTTGGCACCTTGCATGGCAGGCTCTTCCATCAGTGCATGAATGTGTGGGTGAACACTGAACTGTATTGTAAAGTGTTTTGAGTGGTTGGAAGACAAGAAAGGTGCTACATAAATGCAGTCCATTTACCACTTAGCGTCCATTTACATTGAAGAGGTTACCTCAAATTTTTCTCATCATTTTTATTCATGCTGTATGCCCATATTTTTCTGCTACACTTCTTTCCTTAGATAATCCTTATGGTGTAGAAAAAGTAATGAACAATTAAATAAAACAAAACTTCGGAGTGAACATGGTCCAGTGAAATAAGACCATGAAACTCCAATGAAAGAATTTTGTTTACCGAGGTCTGTTTCTTGACCTCTGGTCCAAACCCTGTTTACTAGTCAGCACTGAGAGATGGCCTCTAACCCTAGGAGGAGGGACCCCTGCATTTAATTGTACCTATGTCCATAACAGCTTCATGAGAAAAACCCAAACTTCTTTAACATGAAATATTCAAATCTAAACATTAAGAGAGCCACCTGTGCCTCACATTAATTCTTTTTGAGTAGAATTGACCTAAAAACAAATTGGATCTTCTCCTTGAAGCGTCCCACCCCAGCAATACCCTCCCTGGGTTCTCTTGAAGAGTCAAAGCTGCTTTTTGTATGCCAATCTTGCCTCTGTTAGACCTTTCCCTTTTATGGCTTGATGGTTTCTTGAAACATAAATTCTTTTCTTTTCAGGCAGCTGTGCATTATTTCAATTTTCTCAATAGTTCTGGTGTACAATCCCTATGTAGATGGAGCCTTTTTTCTGCTGTGCTTTGTTGATAAGCTTTTGTTTATTTCACAAAATTCATCATAATGGATCTTGATGCAAAATCTTGAGATTGAGAATTCGGGATGGTTCCACCTTCTTCCTGTGGAAGGTCTCAACAAAAGTAATCGATTAAGCATTCTTCGTTTCTTCACCTTGTGAATCCTAATATTTTCCATCTTTGAGCATCCCTCTTAGTCTATGAGTCTGGTTTCAAACTGCTCTTTGTAGTTTTAGGAGCTCTAGTGTAGCATCCTCTCTGTTCTTAATAAATTCCTCCTATTTGAACTGTTCTTTAGTGTCACATACTCTGCTGTTCACCTTCCTGATATTGTTCTTATCTTTCTGAATTCTCATGCATAAAGGCCCTTATCACAAATTGTTTCTAAGTGTGCCTTACTTTGGGGGTGGTCTCTATTTCCTCTTCATTTCTGCTACTCTGGCTCAACTCTCCTGTGACCTTAGCTGCTCTCTCTTTCGCAAAGCTGGCCCTCCCGCTAGCTTAGATTGTTAACTCTCTCTATGTTAAAGCCCTTTTTTTTAGTAAGCTTCCTTTGTTTTCCTTCTGTCTTAGTCAATGTCCTCTCTAATAAGATTCTAAAATCCCCCACTACTTAACTTTTTTTTTTTTTTTTAATTGAGTAGTTTTATTGGGCATTTTTTTTAATATCTCAAAGTTGGAAAGCTCACTTTCGCTGCTGCCATGTTGGAGCCACATGTATTTTTCATATCACTCCCTCATTCATATCCCCAGCCACCTGTGCATTGACTGGGTCAGCACAGGGCCTGATGAATGATGCCTGGTTAGGCTGCAAGAAAAAAAACAATAGATCTCATGCATGAATGTTTTCTCATTTTTCTCTTATATTTGTTTTTGCACAAAGCAATAAGAGGAAAACAAGAAAATCCTGTGTGGGATTTGACAAACTCTTGCCATTTCAGTCTGATGAAAACCACCTTAACATGAAGAAGTACACATTTGTGAAATATGATGATTAACGCAATCCACTACCCTAAAATTGCCATATAAGCGTCTATGATCTGTAGTGTTTATGGGCGACTTTCATTCACAGATGTTCCCCGAGAGTAAAAACCCTGCTGTTTCAAGTCGTGTTTTCATAAATCAGAACATAAATTTAGGAGTACCATTTGGAGACCCAATGACAATTAAAAAATATGAATCCAGTTTGCATGTAATCAGAACAAGTCTGCAGAGAATTTGATGTAAGATGGAAAAAAAGCCTTTCTAGATATAGCCATAAAACGCATACAATCTACAAAAAAACATCTTAGTAATCTGGCAACTGTGATGACAAAATATGGTAAAAATACAGATTTTGCATTCATTTCATTTTACTTATATCAATTTTTTTGTTATTTTCAGTGCCATATTTAAACTACAAATGAGTCAAAATTAGGACATTATAACTGAAAGCCAAAGAAGTGTTTCTCCCCTGTGAAGAAGAAATGCAAAGACCTATTCA
>JANJYQ010308146.1:0-15466 GCA_024605255.1 Rastrelliger kanagurta | reverse complement strand
ACACACACACACACACACACACACACACACACACACACACAAGCAAGTATGCGCGAATGAGACAGAAAAAAAGCTTCAGCAGCACACATGCACCTGCTATTGGAGGAACACACCGAGAAAATATACTGTAAATCAAACCTGCAAACAGATTTATAGTGCGCTCGCAGACACTTTTGCCACATGGAGCCGTCATGCGTTTTCTCTCAATAATATGAAGCGCTGACTCACATAAACAGAAACAGATTAAAAACTGTAAAAGTCTTGTGCAACAAAGTATAAAAATAGTAAAAAGAAACAAAAACAATTATTCACATTTTGTAACTCTTCATGTGTTGGCTATTTATCAGCATCATAATAAGAACATTTCAAATGGAAGGTTTTACAAAAAATAATATTAGTTATAAGTAATACGTTACTTTCTTAAGCAGGGGAAAGCAGCAAAGGGAGGAATGGCTGAGCGAGGGGAGAGAATCAGTGAACACCTGTCAGCAATTATACGTGGAAGAAAGGGCAGCAGGAAATAGACGTGTTCTAATTAAACCACTAGTTAAAAACTTCCTGCTCCTGCCCCAAGACCATGTATGAGCGTATATGCATGTATGTGTGTGTATGTGTGTGGGTTTCGCAGTAACACTAAAGGGAAAAAGCCAGACTAGACACCTTCCTTTCACTGCTGATTACAGCTCTCCTTCCTTCTGTCTCAGAGAAAAGAATTTCTCCTCCTGCGATGAAAGTTTGTAGTTTTACACAAAAATTAGATGCTTAAAAATGCTTAAGTAATAAACTGTAGTAAATTAATTGTAAAGAAAGAAAACACACACACACACACACACACACACGCACACACACACACACACACACATGAAGAGGCACTTATAAATTTGAGCAATAAGCGCTTTTGAGTTGACTGTTATTAAAAAAAGTGTTATAATCTGTGTCCACAAAGTGAAGGAGGCAGACAGTAACCTGGTTCCTCTCCTGGTAAGTGAACCATATGGAGCTGATCAGAATGCCCTGCATTAATGATGTCACTGTCTCCTGACCTTTCAGGACCTGACATCCGTACAGCGCCCCTTTATATAAAGCCAGAGGGATGGCCACGCCCAGACAAACACCTCTTAACTAGAGCACAGGCCCAGTTAGTTTCGACAAATTGTAAACAGTCATTTATGAGGGGAAAAAAAACACTGGAAGCGATATTAGAGGTTAATCTTTGATACAATTATCAATGATTGCTCCAAGAGTGCAGAAGTGAGGTCACAAGAGATGAACTGGACTGAGTTATTTTTGACTGTCTTTCAGTTTGTGATATATCTATGAAGATCTGAATAAGTGAGGTCACAAGAGATGAACTGGACTGAGTTATTTTTGACTGTCTTTCAGTTTGTGATCTTTCTCATCAACTTGAACTTCAATAAGTTGACTTTGCAATGCATTCGCGTATTTAATGATGTGTAGGTTTTATTCATTATGGCTATATCTGGCTGAATGCTTTAATAGTGATTTAATGAATTCTTAGCCACAACATGACTCTGAAGCTGTAAGTTCAGCGGTGGCAGAAGGCACCATTGTGTTGTTACAGAGAGCTATCGAGCTTCTGAAGCTAATCCGAAGAAATGTCATCCCTTTCTTGAGCAGCAGCCAAGAAAAACACCCCGTCTGTCCCTGAGTCCCTGCCACAGGGATCGATTCCAGCTTTTACTGGGAAATGGAAAAGTTTGTTATGATTGCTTTGAAGATTCCTGTGGTTTCCCCTTACTTCATGAGTTTGTGTAAGAATACCACACAGTTTTAGATACCCAGAGGTAAAAAGAATGAAATGTCATGGGTATTTTTAGTGTTGTTTAGTTTTTGCATGTATTGTAATCTAAACTAGTGTGTGTTTTGTTGCTGAAGAGCTGGTTACATGAGGTTCTTTTGCAGAGCATTTCACAAATGAGAAAAAAAGAGCTTTCATATTCTATTCAGCCTTTCTTTGACCTTGAAAAACCATAGGAGGACTTCTAAGATGGGCCAAGATTTGTAGCTTACCCATTGCACCTCCTGTGCGTCCTCCACTTTGGGCAACATTATGGCAGGAGGGAGAACCTCAGCCTTCAGGATGACCTGTAGGTCAGCTTCAGCTAAGCCACTGGACACCGAGTTCACCCTCACACACTTCTCTGTCCGGCCCAGGTCCAGTTCCACTAACATCCTGGGAATGGTCTCCCTGGCCTCTGTCTGCAAGACAGGACATAAACCATGATTATTACATTTAATGCATTTAGTCAGATTGCTGTATAAAATTGTACGAGTCAAGACTGAATATTTTGAAATCACGTAAAGTTAGTGTTGAATAAGATCACAATTCAAAAATGCTGAATAATGCAAAAAATACTAAACAGAGTCTGAAAACTTTGTGATTTGTTTTAGCTCCATTCACCAAAAAGTATGCTATGATTTATTTAAGAAAGCTTCAAAAATCCAATTCCCTTTAAGTAAATGTCACAAACAAAATGAATGACTGGCCATTAAGCAAGGTCATAGGAATAAACATTGCATCTCATACACAAATGTGGAATACGTAATACAGAGATAAGCATTATATATACCAAATTAACGCTGCACACCCGCTTCCTTGACTGTATTCAATCTTTACACAATAATCCACAAATAAACAAAATAGAAGCTGCACACGCAACTTTGTTCTGTCAACATAAGCACTGAGCTGAGCAGGAAGAGAGATGAGGAGGATGGAAGGAAAAAAAAAATCAAAGAGAGGCCTACAGTCCTAACGTCTATCAGTAACACAGTAGCACACGCCGCTATATTCAAACCAGATGCTGGGCTACAAGAACAGCGAAAAAGAAGGATGGAATGGGGAGAGAGGTCCGGCTAGTGAGAGGAGAAAGGCACTCTGGGAGAAATGTGGTCTGAGTTAAGCAACATGAGGAAACGGTAGCTTTGGAGTTGTCAGGTCAGATCAGAGCCTGTAGACGTTGAGTGCTTGTGTGTGAGCGTGTTATGGAGATTTCCAGATTGGATTTTTTTTTTCCTGATTCATTTAATCTACTAAAAAAATATCTTAAAGAAAAATACTCTCAAACTGTGAGCGATTAATGGGTGTATCAAGAAGGTTTTGGAGGTGCTTACTCGTGAAATTAAAGGTGGGCAATTAAAATACAGCACAGATGGATGGTGGCAAATGTGGCATCTTGCCATGCGATTAAACTTCATGCTTGATGGCAACTTGTTGAAGCAAACGCTGTGCATTTAGTGCCTAACAACATTAGAGTAGAATACCTAAACAGGCTGATGATTAGTAGATGGATCATTGGAGAACTGGGGGTGTGTCCATGACAGAGAAACTGTATACAGATATAACACGGAGAGCCCATACATCACAATCTCTTGTAAAAACTAAAGTGGACTAGAGTCAGTCGAGGTGCAGTTGTGTGAGAGCTTATGGGGACCCCTCTAGGGTCATGGAACAGCTTTTGAGACAAAACAGCCCTCGCTCTGATCTCTTGGAATGCAGAACTGTACTTGATATTATGAACACCCCTCCAGTATCAATAAAATATGGTATCAAAGTACATATCAAAGATTTGCTTGGATTTAATAGGGGTCATATACAGGCTGGACTGCTGTGTGTCATCCATGTCTCCCCTTTGCCTCATTGGATGAGACAAGAGGGATTGTCACACCATATGATGAGTGCACTGTGATCTTTGACTCTTACTCAAGTTTTACAGTAACCCCTCTCTTGCTCCATCTTACTGTCGCGCTCATAAGCCAAGATAGACCCGTAACTGTATCGTGGTAACTTAAAACGGATGGAGCGATTTACGAAGCCATAATTCACTATTCATAAACCTGCTACTTGGTGGATAAAATTCTGTCTGTCGCTCTGCAGTTCATGGTGACTGGAGAAAATTGATCTGTGAGAACCACTGGCTGCTTCATGTGCCATGAGTCACATTGATCCCTGACCAAACTAAATAAATAGCGATCCAGAAATGATCAAAAAGCATGGTTTATAACATTCGCAGATCAAATAGGCTGGAGAGGGCTGAGCCTCTTGCTCCAACCTCAGTCTGATTTACTGGCAACGTGCATGTATAAAATTCTTTTAATGTAACTAGAGACCGCTCATTGCAAGGATTGTCTCCTGCACTTTTCTCCTTTTACAAAGATATTTCTGAAGCCATGACGCCAGATATGGCAAAGGAGATGACCAGGTCACTCTGCACTATCTTCTTTTATCTCTCTATCTCTCTCTCTTTATAGAGAAAGATTATTCTGCCAGACATCTTGACCCCTATAGGTTCTGCTACTCCAAGCTTGAATAAAGCCCTTTGAAAAGGAAATATTTTACATTAATGGACAGCCATCCAACAAGTTGCTTCAAAGCTACCTCCCCAATCACTTGGTGTCCCATGGAGAGCTCACACCAACGTCAGCTCCATCTCCTCTTTGATTTCCTCCATCATCTTCATCATTAGAAATCGACACACAGGCAGGAATACAGGCAAGCAGTAAGCCAGGCAGGCAGGACCGTCAAATGCATAGATGCACAAGAGAAGCTTTTCAAGTGTAGAGCGGCTGACCTTCCAGGAGAGCGAGGGCAGCTCCTTAACACACAGTCTGAGACTTGACGCTCAGGATCCTACAGAGTGCTGTGTATACGTGACACAGCATGGCTACCGCCTTGTAGACACCACATCAGACTGGCATGTCCAAACTGATGTGCGTAGAGTCCACAGTGGGACCACTTTGCTCTCCAGCATCATATCATGGATGTCCAGCCCTGCCGTCATGCAGCTTAAAACAAGCAACGTCAAACATTGCCTCTGGACAGACTCTGCATGCAGAATCACATTCTATGTCCCTCCATTCAATCTGAATTAAATCTCAGTACTGAGGCCACTGTATATACTAGATAGTACAAGGGCACATCAAATGTGCCTAACATGTAATGTGCATGAGACATGAATCTAAGCAGGAGTCAACAACAAATGTGGATAGAGCATCAAAGAAGAAAAAGACAAACAGCAAATTATCCTAATCTATGTTATGTTATTCTCAATGAAGTGCTAAAAGCTGTGGCTGCCAACCTATGTGCACTGCACCTTTTATCACTGACATTCTGCACATACTGTGTGCATTGTATACTTTTTTGTGTGTGAAGAGGTTCGTAGATTCTGAGTCATGATAAGCATAGTTTTTTTTCCATTTTCCCTTTTTTTTACCTTTTGAGAGCGGGCGTTTTACATCCTGCTGTGCAACTCGTGATGCCATTTAAAATGAGCTGTAGACTATCGCAGGTGAAGGCTGCCTGCCTGAAGTGAGACTGTACACATTTTGTTCATCTGTCTTTGTCAGTATGTGTGTGTCGGTATATGTGTGTGCGTGTGTGTGTGTGTGTGTTAGCAGGTTTCAAGTCATTGTGGATGGGTTTTGACAACTGACATGCTGCACTGCAGAAAGCTGGAGTGAGATGACTGACTAATTCAGGCTACGTTGATAACTGAGACGTAGGAGAAGGAGATTCAGGCCTTCACTCTGTCAGCTGGAGACATACTGTGTTACCCGTTATCCTGTCAGGGCAGACAACAAGACATAACTAGCAGGATAGAGAAGGAGGAATTTGTAAATCATCAAATCTGCTTGTCATAGTTGGTCAAAACTGACAGCCTGAGGTGGAAAACAGCTAGTTTATATGATTATTTATACACTTTAATTAGCCATGACAAGATCTCATTACAGCTCTTTGGTTACAGTTCATTACAAGCTGCATTGGAATGATTTTGGGAAATTACTTCCCCCAAACCATGTATCTATTTTGTAGGAAAAAATAATACAGGTTCTTAATTATCCATGGCATATAATTAATTTATTGAATATATATACATAGCTGATTCTTTCTCTTTATTATGTGAACTTTTTTCTCAAATATGTCATTGTTGGTGTACTTTAATTGAACACTAAATTCAGTCAAAACTGATCATCAAGAAAGATGCAACAAGAAAGAAAATAAAAATTTAAGTCAAATATTGAGGCAAAGGCCCTTTACTGAAAAAATAATTATTGCTTTTGAGAGTGGCATAAATCGGTGGTGTAATTATCAGCTTCTAGGGCTGCCTCTAATCTCATAACAGACATAATAAAACTACTTCAAAAATCTTAAGACCAAGGGGACAATACTAGTAAATCATTAAGAGGGCAAATTAAACAATTATTGACTAAAAGATCACAACCATCATTTATGGATAATAACTGTAGATTCCACTGAAATTAATAAGGTATTTGCAAAGTATAAACAACTTTTCATATAATACACTATACTTGGATTTGCAGGCCAAAATAAAGTTTCTGGAAAAATAAAGTAATTATTGCTGACAGGTCCAAAGATCAGCTTGAGATAGAACTTGAAAAGGAAGAAATTTGAATGGCAATTGGCTGCATGAAATCAGAAAAAAATAGCAGAAGTAGAAAAAGTTCTAAGCACTAGTAAAGTTGTTTTATTAAATATTATTAATAATAATAATAAAAAACAACATGTATCCCTTTTTTGATCCTTACATAACCGATTTTGATCTGCAGGGATCAAAACAGGCTTATTTTGGGATGTCAAAATAATATTGGAATATTATTCATAGTCTCGGGGAGACTTCCATTATGTCCGTCCTATCATTAGATGCCAAAAAGCTTTTTTAAGAGGGTGGCTGCATATTCTTAATATGCCAAATTGGTTTGGATGAAGGTTAACTGAGCTTTTGCAATATTACTGCATTCCCAATTTTAAACTACAACAATAATAACAGTCAGACAAACAAAACATAGAGTCTTGTTGTATGCTGATGACATAATTTTATTTCACACTTAGTAAAGCTACCTCTGGCTTAATAAAGTTAATTGATATTTTGCATTATTTCTGGATATGCACTGCTCTGAAAAAGCTAATATCAGCTTTTGACACATTTCTTTTTCTGGTTATCTATGCTGCTAATATTATGACATTTATCCATTGTTTTGGGCGTAGTCTGAACTGAGTGTTTCTCCATAACACAGCATAATACATATTAATACCATCGTTATTAAGTTCTGACATCTGACATACTAAACACTTGGGTGTTTAGTATGTCCCCCCGTTATTTCCTGTTTGACTACTGTAAAACAAAGGTGTCTGTGCCAAAAAATCTTTTAAAAAAAAGAAGATGTAGAAACTGATAGAACAGCAGAACACTGAAAATCGGAGTGTGCTCACATTCATTGTTGGTAAGTACTAGACAGATTGTACATGACTGGTTAGACTGAACATGTGTTTCCCCCATAAAATTACGTCAATATAAAAGCAGCATTCCACATTTATGCACTAAATGTACCGAGTTAAAGGGGACATTATTATGCGGTATTTGGGAACACAGGAGAGTAAAATTCTTAGGAAGATGTATTTTCGTATTTCAATGGATCCTAAGTTTGTTATATTAGTGGAAGTAATAATGATATATCTTTGTTTTCTGCATACCAAAAGAATGAATGCACTGCTTTGGAAAAATACTTACAGGCCAAGTTTTAAAACAATGGCAGATGTCATCAAGTCATCCATTAGAAATAAAAAAAAAAAAAAATACACAAAAATAGGACATGTATGCAGACCTGATATGTGATTAAAACGTTTTGAGAGAGAGAATAAAAAAAAGCTACAATATAGAAAAAAGATTCCTGTTTACTCGCATGTAAGCATGTAAAGCACTTGTCTGGATACTCAACAGTTGAAAATATAGAGAGGGAATGGTCTGATTATTATTGAAGTTGTAAGGCTATACTATTACAAAAAGTAGTAATATTCAGGCTTAAACATGATCATTTCAGGTGTTTTGAGTGTGCTTAAGAAGTTTATGTGGGCTTCCAGTCTCTCGAAGAAATGATTTTGAAATATGGCTGTAGGTAAAACACTGAATGATTTAGGCCCAAATACATTTCTGATCTTCTGCTAGGCTATGAACCACCCAGAGCTTTCAGGTCATCTGGGACAGGTCTGCTTTATATTTCCAGAGTCAAAACTAAACATGAGAAGCAGCCATCAGTTTTTATGCTCCACATATCTGGAACAAACTTCCAGAAAAATGCAGGTCTACTGCAACTCTCAGTTGTTTTAAATCATTGCTGAAGAGTTGTTTTTTTTGCCGCTGGCTCTTTTTAAATCAAATGAGACTTTTGATTAATATTTCATACTGCACTATAACTTTCATTTTAGCTTATTTCTATGTCCAAAAGTTTTGCATTGTATTTAAATGTGTTTTTATAAAATCTTGTGTTGCTTTCACATTCCTTTTATGTTTCATGTAAGCACTTTGAATTACCTATCATTTAGGCCACTAAGTGTAGCACCAGGTGCTTTCTGCTATTATGAGTCAGCATAGTCATAATGAATCAGTCCAATGGATGTGGCAATCTTCCCTCCTCATTTATCTGAAAGCTGTATAACTATTGGTACACTACAAATCATCTGCAGCTGGATTTAGCATCTCTATAAAACTGCTACCGCATCTAAGTACACCTCCTATTGCCACAGGGTAGAGGAAGGTAGAGATGGGAAATATGGTTGAAACTGATTTTTAGTGGAATAAACTTCCTTCCACCTTCAAAATCTGAAACTTCAAATGAAGCTTCAGATTTTTTGCAGTTGGCTGGAAATAATTAATTTGAAAAACAGACCTTTATTTGGTAATTTTTTTCATAATTTAACCATATTGTCACAATATAACTCCAAAAGTACTGCGCAGAAGCTGCCCATTCCTCCTAATACTTAGTATTGCTTAAATGCAGAGATAGAATTGCACAACTGTATGTGTCACGAATAAAGTACATTTGTCTTTCCCAAGCAGTGAGCTAAACTAAATCAACCAAACTATATAAAAAAAAAAAAGTCTTGGGCCATCTTTGGGAGGATAGATTTCTTTCCAAGTTGGCTGGAACTGTGTCAACCTGCTGTCTTAATTAATTTATACAACCAAGGTACCAATAAGATGAAGAAGGTGTGAAAAAGAAACAAGTGAACCACAAACATATGTCACATGTAAGAAGAGCAACTGCATGGAGACAACAGATAGCCAAGAACAGCACACTGGGTGGTGGAGACCCAGACTGTGCAAAGCTTTGACTGTAGCCCTGCACACACTGCAGTGATCAAAGCTCAATGTGGCACATCTTTTTGTTAAAAATGAACAAGAACTAAGAGAACACACCAGTTTTGTTTGTGCAATATTGCTGGATTAGGGATGACAAAGCCAAAAGAGAATTACCTATTACAGTTTTTCAATTTGAGGGGTCTTGAAAATATAATTAAATGAGAATAGATGTATTCATAAGTCCAAAAGGAATCAAACCAGAAAATGTGATACACAAAATCTTGGTTTACTTTTTGCCTATGATATAGATTGATGTAGATTTAAAATCTCCAATCTCCAAAAAGTTTCAAAATGAAAGTGTTACAGGAAAACTTTTTAACTGGCCACTAGTTGGTAAACTACATAACTACTGTATGAAAGGGCCGCAAGTAGAAACAGCTTCATTTAAGAGGTCAGTAAACTATTGGGAATCATTGACCTATTACGATGTAATCGAACATTTCTTTTTTTGTTGTTTTTTTGTGAAAACAAACTTTTATTAAGTCTTGCTGTTTTATTAAGTTAGTCACTTTTACACTCTCCATATCTCTTACTAAAATTGGGGTTTCTGATGTTCACTGATGAGCTGAATATAAACAATGAAGATTCACTTTTATCCTTCTCCATCTTCATTAGTCTTGAATTACTTGTGCCAGCAGCAGAAACAGAAGATAATTTGTAAATTGTTTCAAATGGTTGTCTGGGGTCAGATTTACTTAACTTGCCCTGCCATGTAGACAGAATTAATATTTTTGCAAAATGATAAAGCATTACTTATTTTTCCCACTAATGCTCCCACATCTGCTCCATTCCTCTCCTCCTTCTTTCATTTTTTCCTCTCTACTCTTTCCCTTCTCCATCATCACCCCTCCTACTGGGGTTACTCTCCAAGTGTTGGGTGCATTGCGCAGCCCACGTAGCACGGAGCGGTGTGGGCTTCAGCCCTGCCAGTGAAAACACAAGAGTGTAACAGGATAATGAGAGAGGGAGAGAGGACCTCTGTGTTCTCTATGTCTCAGCATTTTCCAATCCCTCGCCCGGCCTCAATCCTCGCCTTGCCCTTAACCCACGGTATCTGGAGACGCTACACAAGTGAGCATTTCAAAAAGAAAATTAAAATACCAGAGAAAGCTGAAATGAAATCTGTGATTACTGTATATCTAAAAAGATACATATGAAAGAAATGTCTAAAACCCTCCTCTCTATTACACGCCCTCTCCATACCTAAGCAATGAACGCTGATCACCGTGCTGTCATCACTCTCTTATGCACCCTGACCTCTGGTTCGCCTATCATGCCCTCCCAGAGGACTCCAATCGATGCCTGACACATGACACTTAACACACACATACACACAACCTGTGACAGACAGTAAGGTTTGGAATTGATGGTGTTTCTGATCTAGCTGGGACAGAGGCTATTTACTGGCTGAGCAGCTCACGTCCCGTTGGTGAGTCTTGGCAGGCTAACTGGGAGTTTCTCTCATGTCTCTTGGGTCCTTTGAGATGTTGGAACACACAAGTATACACACAAAAGCACATGTGTACACATGGATGTAAATACACACACATACTTGCACACACTAAATACAAACGTTCAGTATTCATAATTCAACTGGCTAACTTTATTTCCCAGGAGCTCTTTCTGTCAAGAGTTTAGTCATTTGAATCCACTTAAATGGAGAGCAGATCTTTCAGTGTCCTCTGGAATAACACAATGAGCATTGAACTGAGGTCATGTATCAGTTAACAGTTGGCTGCATAATTTATGTAAAGTTAAAAATCTCTGGTGTCAGACACAGTTCATGCATAGACCATAGCTCATATATTGACTGCATTACAACCAGGAAAAGGTAATAGACCGTAATAATGTCACCCACTCAACAATGTGCCATCTAATCTACCCTCAGCTGCTCTCACTGCAACCAGAAAGATTCATCTCTGGACCAGTGGTTTTAATAGTGTGAGCGGGGGGAAAGCGCATGAAAAAAAGGAAAAAGAGAAAGATTTGGCTCATGACACCTGTATCTTATTATGAACTTCACTCCAGCTCTATAATACTTAATACATGCACCTTAATGAAGCTTCTATTCATTTTTTCTAATGGCAACAGGTAAGCATTGATTCAATTATCTGTTCATTGCTCAGGCTGTAGTTTGTCTTGTACTAGACTGCATTATATTCTTTTATTATTATCTTTATTATGTGTGGTCTAGAACTGACAATGTGTAATGAGAAAGAGCATTGGTTGTGTAGTAATTGTAATTGTATGTTCATTGCCTTCTGTAAACTTTAGTATACATATTATTAAAGACTTAATAGAAAAGTATTTCTAAAAAGTACCTTTTATGGTATAATATATTTAATATTATATCATAATACTGTCACTGCCTTACCTTTACACTAAGATATAGTTCCTGTAATTCCACTAACCAAAGCCATATAATCCAAAACCAAGTTTTCCCAATTTGCGTCAATTAACCTTGGCAAAATCAACTATGTGATTACACCCATGTACTCATAAAACTGTAAAATCTAGGAGCAATTGGTTTCTGGCTGGCACATGGGCTCAATAAAAGCTACTCAGGGTTTGATCACTATCAAGAGAATTTAAGTTAGAGCAAGAGTGAATTAACACATTATAGGTTGTTTTGGTTCAATAATATAATGATAAAATATTTTAAAATTCAGTAGAAAAAAGAAACACTGCAGGTCCTCTGGCATACTTGAGTGATGTACAGTGGACACTTTCTGCTGATTGTAACAAGTTGTGTATGCACATGCGTGTTTTTNTGTGTGTGTGTGTGTGTGTGTGTGTGTGTGTGTGTGTGTGTGTGTGTGTGCGCGCGCATGTTTGTGTTCTGCATGTCTTGTGGGCTCGTGAGCATTTTGCAGGCGCGTGCTAGTGTGCGAGAGGCGCTCCCCGCCGTGTCGGCCGCGCCACCATGCCATCTGGAGAGGAAATCGAGTGTGAAGTACAGTATAGTTTGGGACCAAGCTCCGTGGCAGCGGCTCAGCAGTTAGTTCATTAGTTCCAAACTTCCAGGGATTAGGAGAGAATCTCTACGGCAGGGAGGCAGGGGGGAGTCAGGGAGGATGGAGGGACCCATGTGGGGAAAAGAGAGAGAGGGAAAAACCAGTAGGGATACTGGACCATAGGGCAATAAGAGACAGAGAAAGAACATGTGAGAGAGAGAGATAAACAATCTTAACCCCGAGGACCCTGGAGAGGGGAGAGGAGCGAGAGAGGAGAGAGAGACAATGAAAGAACAAGACGGCGAGGGAGAGATGAGGAGAGAGGACAGGTGTAGCCGTCAGTTCCGCTCCGGGGTTTCAACCTGCCCTCCCTCTTCCTCCACCCCACTGATCATACAGATATGATGATATGTGTAAGAGTGTTAGAGCAGTCAGCCTTGTCTTCCCTCCCCTCTCTCCTCCTCTTTCTCTCCCCTATGGGTCCGTGGTGACAGTTAGCAAGCTCTGGGTGGCTCCTACCCTTTACTCCCCTCTCTCATCTCCTTGCTTCTTAAGCAGCCAGCATTACTGCCAAGATGCAGGAGCAGACATTTTTTGGAGTCAAAGTGGCAGGCAATTAAAGCAGGCGCTTGTGGATTTCAATTTTCATGGGGAGGGGGCATGCTGACCTTCTTAGCGTACCTTTTTGTCATGAATATCCTTCCCTGTTTTAAAGGTGAAGGTGACAGATCATGAAAAGAATACATTAATGAACACATAATAATAGGTGGATATTTAGGCTGTAGCCCCATTTAAGGCCTACTCATGCATACCCGCTAACTAACCTTACATTTCACCTGACCCATTGTTACCTTCACCAAAACAGTGGCTGAGAATGGCATTTAGCAAGCTCGCCCCTTCTCTCTTTCTCTCTGTCTCTCTCTGCACCAGACATGCATTACAAGACCACTGTTGAGGCCTGGCATTTCTTAGTAAGTACGGTTGTGGCTGTGTGGTTGTCATGGTGAATATAAATGCAGCTAAAGTATACATTGTGGAAACTGTGATTATCTACCCATTTACAATGGGGGGGGGGGGGGTGTTTACAAAGCCACATATTATTATTTGCACCATTACAATTTTGAAGTAAAGCTGGGAATTTCATAAAAAACTACAGATCTAAATATTTAAAATAATGAAATGCCAATTAAAGTGTCCTCAGCTCCTGAGTTGAAATATTGACTCCAATTCTTCCCATAACATAAAGTAACTATTGGTTAAATGTTATCAGCTCAACAAAAATATCAACTTCCTGGAGTAATAAAAAATACAATGAGGGAGAAGAAAACTTAAACTCTTTGAAATAGATTATTGCCGTAAACAGATGGGGAAAAAAACATCTAAAAGAACAGCTTGAAGAGTAAAATAATACCAATGTTTTACTGCTCTGTCTGATGTTGTGCTTGACAGCAGTCAGAAATGTGCTCTGTGGCTACGCTCCATTTAGCCATGCAGGCATACCGCTTGTTACACAGCAGCAGCGGCGGGGAAACCCACTTAAATAAGAGAGCAGGCAATGTTTGAAGCGACAGGTCTGATGCTGAATTTCTATCAGCTGATAATCAAGCAGAGGCAGGTGGTAAGCTGCCATAAACCTTAACATCTTTTAACATCTTGTTAGTGTCGGCAAAAGACACTTTAGTACCTTTTACATTTGGACTGTTTTTCATTAGTCTGCATTATTTATGATTGTGTATGTGCCCCATACAGCCATCAGGTCAGAATAAGAGGAATGCCGTTTTGCGTTCCACATTCACACAGAGTGGAAATCATGACACAGTGTACTGACACACTTAGAGCACACATTAACTCACTCAAGCAAGACCAGAAATTAAACCACTGGTGGTCAGCAAAAAAATTTTCAAAGGTTTTAAGTTTCTCTTTAATAAGTATATTATTAAAGAGCAATAAGTGGCTGTTTCCATCATATGGTTACACACTTGACTGGATGTGCTGCGAGTGATTAAAAATTCAAGTAAAAACAGGAGGTAAGAGAATCAGAAGCATAAAAACATGTCAAGTAAGGAGGCTGTTGCATTTCTGGGCTTTTGTCATGTTGTGATGCTGAACAGAAAGCTCCTCTGAAGTCACCGTATGCATCTCTTAATTCTTTCCTGCTGTCATTACAGCGTTTTCATTATCTGAAATGTTACTGAAAATGGAACTAAGTTGTTGTGACACTCCTTTCTGCGTGTGATCAAACCCAGCTGAAGATTTTTACACCTTCTTATAAATTTAATTCCCACATTTTGCGTCTCTAAATTGAAACGGCTTAAAAACACATATTGCGTGACTCCAAACAAAAACAATTTTTTGTAACACATTTTTTTCTATTTTACTCGTACAAAACCAAGATGTAGCTCTTTAGAAAATATGGACAAATGCAATTTGAGCGTTCAGATATATCAAAGTAAGAAAACTGACAAAGTGAAAAATCATTATGACAAATTGATTTCAAAACATGGAAATTATTATCAAAAACAAACATCTTCACAGTATTTCTGACAGCGCACACAAACTGAAGCACACTTGGATTTTCTTCTATGCTTGTAGGGACCCTTCTGACACACCACATTCCCCAGCCCCTTAATTTAAATGTCTAAACTTCCACTAATACCCTAAACTATATTGGGTATTCTTACCATAAAACAAAACTTTAACCCTAAAACAGCTCACTGCAGGTCTGTCCCAACACGAGGACCAGCTAATACTCAAAATGGACCTCATAAAGATAGACATTCAAGCCACACACACACACAACACACAAATACAAACCAGAAGCACTGTTTATCCAACAGGAAGAAAATATCTTAAGGGAAGGTATAAGTACACAACAACCCCCATGGATTTCCAATTGCCACAGTGGAAAAAGAAGCTGGGAGTGTGGGAAATGAAGAAAGTGTGCCAGTAGGACAGGAGCATTTTGTTATTGAGTAAATAACAAATTTTTTATATTACACAGTATGACCTAGCGAACACATAATAGGTTACAGGATTTCTGCACACTGTGCTAGACTCTTTTAAAGCTAACGTGGACCTACAGTGTAAAAAAATAAATAAATACGATAATCTATCCTAATATCATGATTTGTGCTGTGTAGTGTTGATCAGAGAAGGGAAAAGTAAGGCTTACTAGTAAAGGCTTATTAGGCAGGGAATTATTAGAATACAATAGGTTTTTTTTTTTTTTTTTTGAGAATTCAGTTAGTGGAAGAACAGCGTCAAGCTTGCTGGGGGACAGTATTGTGCATGTTAGGGGAAAAGAGCCGACCTGTAGCTAATGTCATTTTCCCCTTT
>JANJYQ010307684.1:0-12223 GCA_024605255.1 Rastrelliger kanagurta | reverse complement strand
CCCCTGTGAGGCAACATGTTGAGCTTTATATGTGCTGACTGTGAGCACAAGAGACACACACTCTTCCCAGCATTGTGTGTGCAATTCCTACGAAGCATGCTAAACCTGTTAGAAATCATGGAGGCCAAACCCAGAGAGCTGGTGTTTTCTTTTTTTTTATTTTATTAATTCATTCAGCTTAACAAATTCCATGAACTATTCACAATAAATATAATTCATTAAATTAATAAACACATAGAAACATCAGTTAGTGGACAAATCAGAACATTTTTGTTGCCCTTAAAATAATAATAATAATAATGATAATGATCATCAACTATGAAAACATTCCCTTTTGAATGATGAAAGTGACAAGTCTTAAATACTTAAATAAAAATGTGCTGTTGAAGAAATGCTTGAATTTGGTCTAATTGAGGAATTCTTCAAGCTGACATCTCTTGACTGGTCTATTCCAGTGTGGATCCAGTTCTTGGGAGTCTTGTCAACTGAGGCTCTCTGTCTGATTTTTTTTTTTTTTCCCAGTCCTGCGCCTGTGCTCACCACCACCACCACCACGTGTGCTTGTCTGCTCACATGATTCAGTTTCCTGTAAAGACTTCTTTCTCGGCAAAGAAAGGCACAGTCATTCATTGGAAATCCTGTAACTCAGACTGCTGAGTCACTCCTTGGCCCATGAGTTCACCCTGACCTGGTAATATTTGTTGGAACGTTTCTCTTCCTTGTGTTCTTTCTTTTCTGCCCCTCCTGTCTCTCTCTCTTTCTCTCTTTCTTTCTCTCTCTCTCTCAATTTTTCTCTTTCTCTCCGGAGGGGGCCCTTCCAAAAAAAGAGTCCAACACAGACATTAACACAGGTCTTGTGCAGTTACTTTCCCCAAAAATGCACACAATACATTTAAAATCCAAGTGGGTTTCATCGGTCAGGCAGATTGATGACAGGCACCCATTGATCCAAACAGCGACTGTCTCTGCAGAATCTGTTCACTTTGCTCAGCGCGGGATCCTTCCACAGTGACGACTGAGGGTTCTGCAAGAGAGGAAAAAAAAAGGACAATGCAGTTACCATCTGTTCATTTATGAAATGTGCAAACAATGTAACAATTCACATTGCACAACCGCCTCTAGCAATCATTCCTTGCAAGCACTGACAATGGCATTAAGAAAGCCTTGGCATCAAAATCTGGCACATGCCTATGACGGTAAAAACAATTTCTCACTGACTGAAAGAGGGGAAGTGAGCAATACACAGCAAGTCCCCTGTGAGTGATGACACTTACAGTCACTAGAACACAATGCAGGTCCAAGGGTTCCCCTCCAGGTTTTACTCCTCCAAGTATTTCTGCCAGACGCCTCATGTTGCTAACACGCAGGATGTTGATGTCATTCTCGCAACAGAACGCCTGGATTAAGGTGAAATGTATCTGGAGAGCCACATCCTCTTCATCATCAGTGGCTAGCAGACACAGCACCACATTGTCTGGATCCCTAAAAGCAACACAATACAAAAAAGTTGTAAGGAAACGGGAAAAGCTGTAAAAGTAAGCATATCATACTTTTTTTCCCCTCAGGTGACTTTTTTTTTTTTTTTTAACTTGACCATCACATTGATGTTACAGTTGAACTTACACATTTAAGGACTTTGCTGCCTCATAGACTCCAACGGTGATGCAACCCTGAGGCAATGCAGAGCTCAGCACCTCCTCTAATGCTTTGGCCACCGATTCCATCCTGAGGAAACACACATTAAATGACATGTATCATTAACTGACAGGTAAAACACGCCACAACAATAAAAGTTTCATAATAATACCAATTAACGATATAAAGCAAGAATACCCCATAATATCAATATGGAGTGATTATAGATAAGTTAATGATGTAACATTGCGTATATTACTGCAATAAAATTAGCAATGTGTGCACGTTATCTTATAATACATGCACACGCAACTACGTACATTACATAAAATAGCATTAACTAGCATAACCGAAGCTTTTTTTTTTTAGCAGAGAAGCTTGACGTTAGCTGGACGTTGCACTTGTGTTAACTGACGCTACGAGAGGTGAGACGAAACTACGCAGAGAGACATTCCAAACTAGCATAACAGTCACTTTTAAAATAATAAGCAAAAATAAAATGGCTACAAGTTTAGAGTTTTGCAACGTTATTTCCACCCGAGAGTCTTCTTAACAGTCGACGGCGACAGTTTACACGCAAAACGAGATACAGCCAAGACACAAAAAATGAAAAAAAATCCAACATGAAGCAAACTGAATGACAATATAATAGTAATAATTCAATAATAACCTTTCTGAAGAACTCTCTCCACTGTTTTCTTCCAAAGTCATATTGCACATCCGAACGATAAGGTGTGGGATAATATCCAGTGTGAACGTACTTGCTGAATGTCTGCTGACTGACTGACTGTCTGACTCTCGTATTCACTGTAGTAAAGCTGGTGCTTCTCAGAGCTCATTTGCATAAAGCACTCCCATTGGTAAGCCACTGCTTATATTTTCAAGTCGTTCTTTGAATACAGCGACACCCAGTGGCCGGAATAGCACATTTCATGTAAAAAAAAAGGACCTTTATAAACAATAGAACTCCATTGATTGATTACAATAGGCCACATGTAATCAGCTTTGGCCGTACATTGCACCCTATACGTTTATTTTTAATCAATTTAATCCTACTCATCATATTTAGTCTGCGTGGGATTTTTATGCTCATAGTAACTAAAATAAAAAGAATCAATATACTGTAGTGTGTTGTGTCTCTGTTAGATACACCTGTGCAGTTAAACACAATCCAATACAACAACTCTGCTAAAAATTCTACATTTATGAAGTGTACATTTTCATTTTTTGTAGCCATTGTCAAGAAGGTGATAATGCTACTTTATGAATGTTGTTGAGGTCATAGTGGGTGATGGTGTTGTATTAGAGTGCATTATCTATTAAATGATGTTCCCAATATTATGTCCATTTTGTTAACATACATGAGGGAGGCAAAATATTAGGAATACCAGTCAATATAATGCACCCCATTGTGTCACCACCATCACTTAGTACTATGACAGTAACAAACATAAAGCAGAATGACAATGTTAATAAAAACAAACAAACAAAAAATGTATAAAATTTAGTATAATTTAAAGTATAATTTAAAGCAGAACTGTTGTATTGGATAAAAATAAATTAAACTAGTTGTACCAAATAAAGTGCCTGGTGACTGTACCTATTTATGACAACTGTTATGTTGTTTGGAATTTTTCTGGGTCATACTGGTCAATGGAAAGTACTAACGTCCCATAGCTCATAACGGCTCTGTTTTGAATTTGAATTGAAACTGAAATTATCTTTTGAATTTAAGAGGGCCATTATATCAGCTTTAGACTCCAGTTGTCTCTGTTAGACACAGCATGTGGTATTCAGACACAAAGTGAGTCACTGAAAGTTTATTGCACTTCCATAATCTGATAAATGAACTGTTCTCATTTTATGTTTTAATCTTTCTTTGTTAAACAAACGTCATAATGAGAGTGTTGTAAACAATTACATGACACAATTAATGTCTCCTGCTGGAACATACGTAGCCTAGTATTGCACATATTAATTAAACATCTGGCTTCTATCAAAGGCACTATGGAAGGACATCTACTCCAATACCTTTTATGACATTATAAAGTAGAGATGGGCTTTTGGAGGCTGATACTGATACCAATATTAAAGAGGGAAAAATTTCTAATGCTAATATACTGGCAGATACTAAATAAACACATGATCCCTCAAATGTAATGAAGGTATAATACAGTTATATTCAAATGCAAAATATAATACAAAACATGCATAACAAAGAAAGAAAGAAACAAACTATGACTCTTGAATTTAAAAACTGCTGCCTATACAACTTTAGAGAAAAAAATACTGCTATATCTGTGATAGGTCAGTATCGCCCAATAATATCAGCTGATGGTCAGGCTCCAGTGTAAAGGTTAAAAAATAACAATCTGAGCTGCCTGCACAGCTAGGCTTGTGACAAGACTTTAAAAAAGTATGAAATCCACACCAAGTTTTTTTTTTTTTTAATAATTATGGCCTACAATTCCAAAGACGATCAATTTGTAACACACACATTCATACACAGTGTGGAATTTGCAGTGAAATGTTTAGTTGATATATCCATAAACTGCATAACCAATGTGTAATTCAGTGTAGAAAAATGAGAAAAATGCACATTAAAAAAAACAAAAAACAAACAGAACAGGAATATTATTAGAAGCATATTAGAACAAACAAAAATAGAATATAGTGCACAGTGCAGTCAGTAGTCAGCAGTAGTAGATTACAACAAAGCAGAACATGGAAAAATAAGTTATGAAATATGTTGCAACGTTCTGTTTCTACTGGGTACTTTTTGTCATGTCACAGTAAGTGAAGCACTGGTGTAAATAACAATTGCTCAATCGCATTGAGCTGATGGGTGACCCTTGAATTTACAGAACTGTCCTTAATGAAATTAGTGACAAAAGTCAAAAAATAAATGTGCTCAATGAAACACGAGAGTTCTAGAAAATATTAAAAACAAAAAAAAAACATCCACAGAGATAATACAAAAAGTCTACACACAGGGACTGCCCACTTTTCTTAAGCTGGTATCATTTTAGATTTTGTTTTGGTTTTTTTTTGTATGTGTGTTTTTATTACTGTTTTGCTATTTCTATTTTTTTGTCTAATTTGATTTTCCAAGACAATGGTGGTATGTACTGTATAAAGTTCTTTGTTTTGTTTGTCTTATACTGACTGTGCACTCTACCAACAAAAATAGTGTTAATTTCAACACACGTGTTATATAAGTAAGTTTCCTCATCTAGACATCAGCACAAGTTGTGTTGTACCTATCTGGACATGGAAATGTGTTAAAAACCAACAAAAAAGTGTGCAATCCTTGTAGATTGTATTTTATGTACAACTATCTCATGTAACAAAAAGCAATAAAAAGTCAATCACACACTCAAAGAAAAAGAGTAAGTAGCTATAACATACAATGTAAAGTAGTACGTTATTTTGCAGCATAAAAAAGTAGCACCCATTCTATCAATTAATTAACTTGCATGATCAGATTATACATGGCAGACTATGTAGATAAATGATTTTAATAGAAGTTACAGCTTGCGTTAGTTCATTGAATACTCTATAAAAGGGTTAGAGCGCCTCTAGTGGCAATTACAGGTAAACGCGCTTTACTACAAGAAACCTTATAAGCTCTGACTACTGATCAGTTTCCGTTTTATTACTGGCTCCCTGAAACTTCCCTAAAGCTGACCTGAGACCAGCACAGTGAGAGTAATTGAAACTACGAGGGTCCGCTGTGCAGGATGCATCCTCCCTACCGGCAACGTGGCAACACTTATAAGTTATAGACTACTGTTCTTCCCCGTGTAGGCTGCTATCCGCGGATACATTTACACATGTGGATATGACACAAACAAAGCGGACTGGGATTTTAATGTTTTCATTAACCTGAAGGGGTGAAGACGTGATTTCCTCTTTTCCAGCCTTCTTGGATTCCAGCTGTCAAACTCCTTTAGGGCGTGCTCCACTGTTTATTCAATGTCACGCACAAGACGGAAATCAGGACTATGCACATGTAACCTGAATAGTATGTGTTTGATTCTTTTATTATTGGTGCCTTTGTAAAAAAAATGCTTCTATCTTTGGAATACTCTCCTTTGGTTTTTGGTTTTCAGTGCAGCAACACCACACATGTCTGTGTTGTGTGTACTTTATCCCCCTGTTATCATGCTGAGTTGTTATCAGGTCAGGCTGTGAGTTTCCTGTGAAATGATGTGGCAGTTGTTAAGTTGTACTTTGACTGTGTGGCATGTGTGAGCTGTAAGTACAGAAACCCACGTTGTCTTTGTTGTTGTTGTTGTTGTTGTTGTTATTTTATGGATTTTACAATCCTAGAAAATGCACATTTCCCATTATTTACTTGATGAGTTAAGGTATAGGGCATGACCGTGTTTTAAAGTAGGTTAACATGGATCACAGAGGATCTCAACCTTGGCCCCAGTCTGGCCGTCACTCTCACAAATCAAAAGACAGAGAAGACTACCAACGGTATGCGCACCAGGACAGAGACCAGAGCTACCCGCCACCAGAGCGTAGAGAGAGGGACAGGCACTGGACTCATCCTGATGCTCGCTACAGGGCTCACTTTACCAGTCCTCCTCCCAGACCAGAACCGTATCCTTACAACCCTCAGCAGTACCCTTACAGCTATGGGCCACCAGAATACCAAAGACCTCAGTCCAGGTGTGTATAGATTATCTTGTTATTCATTCTATTCATTATTTTATTGATTGCACAAAAGTAATTGCTTCTGACATTAGAAGTAAGTTAATAGTGATTCTTCTGTATGCAATGCAAAACAGTCAAATCAGACAAAAGTCATAAAACTTTATAGCATGGTGTATGGATTTAGGAACAGCATGGTGCATACGTGTGGGCTCGGGTGGGGTTAATATATTTCCTTCTCTGCTGCCAAATGCAAATGTCATGGAATGGAAGAGTTGAACACATAAAGAAAATGAATCAACGCATTGACTTGTTTTCAGACACGGGTATGACTATCCACCCCACGGTCACTGGGACTACAGGGAGAACTACGGCTATTACGAGCACGACTACTACAGCGGACAACATGGAAGAGCAGGTGTGGTGATCCCACGCAAACTCTGCGAGACAACAAAGCAACTTCATATGTAGCCTATGAGTTTCCCTTTTTTTTAAAAAATGATGTGGTTTGTTACTCTGATCATTAAGATGCTGGCCAGTGGACATCCCAAGACTCATGGCGAACGGAGCATCATCGTGAAAGAACATACAAGCAAGAACATCCGGGGAGCTCCTACAATGAGGAGTACAGGTGAACCACAAAATATTCTACCTCTGCAACTGTTCATTTTCTTTATAGATATAGAAGTGAGGAGTGTTAGAATATTTGAAAGAAAGTCACAGGAAGATACTTGCTTCGAATCTGCGGATCTTTAACTTTTGTATTGACAAGTATCAATATGAGATCAGTAGCCTATCATATTTTGCATTGATATAAGAATAAATGCTTAGTGAATAAAAGGAAAATGTACTCCATCCATTAAAGCTGAGACATTTTTAGTAGAGTCAGATATGGGTTGCCTTCTTGAAGAATGTTTTACCTTCTTTCTTGTGTCATGATGATTGTATTTTATACCTTTGTTGAACTTCATACCATGCAGCCATGTGCTTGTCTGAAATCTTCACACAGCTTGGTCAATTAATAAGTTAAATATGTTGGATGTACCTACAAAAAACCATAATCACCAGTGGTGAACAAGTAGCTTGATGAACTTTAGCAGTCAGTGAGCATTTTTTTCTGTTTGATTAAGCATTGCTGTTAATGATCATGTTTATAGTCTCATGTATTGCAAAAACACTGCTTGTTGAGGCTTCCTGTATTGTTATGTACTGTATTTGCGCAAGAGGATTTTTTCCCCTGTCTAGACAAAACTGGCACTCATTATGATAACTACATGTGTATTAAAACTAACTTTTTTCATAATGTACGCTCTGGCTTATTTACTGTGTAGCTTCGGCACCGATGAAAAGTAGAAAAATGAATAATAACATTCTTTAATTCCTTCAGGTACGACCAAGGGAGAGACAACTCCCAGCATTATGTCAATGACCATGAGGATCATCCCTCCAAAGACAACGAGGAGGTTTCTTCTTATTACCTTGGGACATTAGAAAGTTCCAAAAACTCAGGGTTATCATCTAGCAGCTATGAACTGAGTCAGTACATAAATGGAGCAGAACATAATTACCCCGGTGCACAACCTGAAGCAGGTGAGTATACAGTACAAGTTTTTTTTTTTGTTTTTTTTTTTGTATCTCAGGTTTACTGTCAAATAGCATTTATGCTAACACGTTCCCCTCAGAGTATGGAGCTGTGCGTCCCGTGTCTGCTCCTCTGAAGTACTCAATCCCTCACGCGGTTGTCAGCTTTGGACCTGCGGGCCAGCTGATACGAGTCACTCCAGGCTTTTCTACACAGGAGAAAGTCAATCAGCTGGAAATCCACAGTATGGAAGTAGGTTCAGCATGCACTGATAACATCAAAGGAGATACCCTTGTGTCTTTTCTGAATTCATCTCTTTATTAATACACACAATTTCCCTTTAAATTAGACTCTGTAGAGAGTTTCTTTGCGTTTCATGTCTGCTACTCTGATGTACATTCCATTAACTCAACCAACACAAATAATATTAAATAATATGGGAGAGAGTATTTGACAACTATTATATAGAGGATGACTTGCAGGAGGCTTTTCATGCAATAGGCTAAGAAAATTATGCCATTATAGATTTGTTTAATATTCTGAGTTAACAATTCATTAAGCAAGTAGTGCACTGTTATTTGTTATTTGATACTGTTCATATTTACACACAACTGACTTAACCATATAGATTCATTCGAGTTAAAGCCACATCTGGAAACATTCTTAATAGACCATATTCTTTGATATGGGATATAATACATGAAAGTGACACCCATTTGGAATGATTTAGTTTATTATTTTTGATAGATACATGCATTTCTCACAGTTCATTATTTACCATTATTTTTCTGCTTTATTTCTGCACAGATCATCCTGAGTGAAACACAGGAACAGCAGGAGATGAGAAACTTCCCCGGGCCCTTAACTAGGTAGTTTGTTATTAGTTTTGCCATAATGAAACTGAAAATGCTCACTACTGTTATGTCTGCTGGATATCATGGATATGTGATTTTTTTTTTTAAACTTACATTTCTGAGGTGAAGAAAAGGTTATATTTCAACGTCAGTGTCTGAATGTTGACAATTCTTTGTGTTTTTAAAGGGAGGATCTGCACAAAGTAGATGCTATAGAGTTTGCCCACCAGAGGGCAGACGCCTGTGTGAAAGATGACAAGCTGCATGATAAGAGCTCTGCTGCCCTCTTGTGGAATCTACTGATACTACTGTGCAGACAGAACGGAGTAAGTGTATCATGTTTTAATATATGTAAAAATAATGTACATTTATCATGGTTTTTTTTTAAGTACAATTATCACACTTTTTTTATTCTATCAGCAAATAGTTGGGTCGGATATTGCAGAGCTGCTTATGCAGGGCTCAAATTCAGATGGAACCTGGCAGTCAGAAGCACCTACGCTCATTGACTTCAGTGAGGGCACACCTGCTGAAGAACCACCCCGCAAAGGAGATGACCTGCTCACAGGAAACTGCACCAGCTTCAGCTCTGAGAACTCTGAGAAAGCCCTGCAGAGCTACACCAAACTGCTGCTCGCTGGAAGAAAGAAGGTCTCTACACCTAATCATCTCATGTTCTGTTAGGCTTCTTTTAGACTGTAAACCTCTGGAGTAGGGTATGAATATTCTTACATATTAACCTGGGAGAAATACTGTAAAAAATTAAGGAATTATGCATTTATGCACAGTATTGGTGTATCAAAAGATTTAACTGATTAGCGGGATCTCAAAACTGAAACCATTTACAATGCAGCTAAAAGATATGCCTAGCTGATTGTTAATCTTTAATATTAGTCTTCAAATATCTCATACTGCCACTTTCTCGTGTGTTTTTCAGGAGGCCTTGGAGTCAGCTATGAACAGTGGCCTCTGGGGGCATGCACTTTTTCTGGCCAGCAAGATGGACAACAGGTCCTATACTACTGTGCTGAACAGGTGAGAAAAGCAAAGTCATCTGAGATGTGACAGCTGTGTACAACCCCACACGAGCGGTAATTTGTTAAGAAATGCTCTCACTGACTAAACTTAGACACTTGTGGTATGTTCAAAACTTGTGTCAGGAAATATGAAGAGTATTTCTGTCACTTGTATATGGAGTCCATCCTCAGCTTCCTGTGTGATTTTTAGCTAGGCCTCTAGGCATGTTAATGTCAGTCAGTTTGTCCACACGTTTGGTTGAGACTGATCTAAACCGTTGGATGGATTTCTACAGAATTTTGTACAGGCAAGCATAATACTCAGAGGATAAAACCTACTGACTTTGGAGATCCTGTGTTGTTTCCTCTAGCGCCATCATGAGGTTAGCATTTGTGATTTTGAGTGAAATGTCTCATTAAGCCTCATACATTAGTAAATTCAGTCAAAAAACAACCTATAGTTACATTTCAGTGACAAAAACCACCTCTTCACCATAGTACTTATGATATGAGAAAGTGACATAGTTCAGATGAAGTCAATATAATGTCACTTCCTTCTCAGGAGGAAGTGGCTTGGTGTGCAAAAAGGGGACTTTCTTCTTCAGTTTTGGAAAAAGGCATATTATGCTCCAATGAATTCTGATGTAGTTGTTTAATTTATAAGACTTTATGGTCTTGACAATTATTGGATGGATTCCTCTAAAATTAGGCACAGATATTTATCTACCACGCAAAATGAATTATTGGTGATCCCTGACTTTTTGCTCTCATCTGTCAAAGTTTAGATTAATGAAACTGGTGACATACTGTCCAACCTCAATTCTAATCTTTGTGATTAGCGTTGGTTAAGAAATGTCAGCATGCATTTTGCTCATGTTAAGATTCTGATGTGAGCATTTAGCTAAAACCATTGCAATTTGCTGCTAGCATATCCATAGACTCTTAGTTTTATTTATCTGTGGACCATTTTTGGACATAATTGTACCTTCAATCAGTTTTTCCCTGTTCTGAACAGATAATGAAGACAATTCAGTGAATTCAACCAAATCATCATAACATGTACCATTTGGCTGCTTATACTTGTGACTTGTGTAACACATGGCAAAGAACAGACAGGACATCGATCCCAACTAACAAGTCTTGTGGCTTTCCTACAGCCATGTGTCCAAAAATAAAATACTTTATTTAGAATGTACAAAAGGTAATTAATGAATGTAAGATGATTTGAAACCTCTGGAACACTTCAGCTTTGCTTTTTTTTTTTTTTTTAAACGAAAACAAATGATGAAACAGATGATGAAATTTGTTTGCTCATGCTGTTTGTAATATGTATTTGTCCTGCAAGTAGTTAAAAGTGGAAACTCATTATTTATTAATCAGTAATGATGAATGATTTCTTTCAGCTCACAAAATGTTAATACTTGGCAGCCTTGTTTCCCAGAGATCACTTCTGAGTTATTTATATTTTGCATAGGGTAGTTTTATCGCAGTGCATACCACAGACCATTAACACTTTCTTGAGAGTGTAAATCATCTGGCTTGACATATAATACATTTAATTAAAACCTTTTAGTATCTATACACAGGTCATTAGAGACTGTTCATATTCAACTGGAGAACTCTTCTGAGTGAGTGACCAATGTTTAACAGGGCAAAATGTTTACACTATATCATTAAACTGAAAGTTTCTATGTACTGTTTATCATGAAACCCAATCCATTTTACTTACTATTTTGGAATGAGCAGTATGTCCCAGGCAGCATATGCTTTGGTGTCATTAGAAGAATGTGTGGGGGAGGGCTGACATGTAGCCGGACCGATTCTGATTTAGGATTGACAAGGACAGAACATGAGCGATCGAATGGAAAGACAGATTTGCTGCTAGCATGTAATAAAATCTTAGTAAGATGTGCAATGACATGAACGGCTCTGTTTATAGGTTTACTGGCCAGCTAACAGCCAGCGATCCCCTTCAGACCATCTTCCAGCTGCTGTCCGGGAGAATCCCTTCTGTATCTACGGTAAAAAAAAAAAAAAAAAAAAAAACACCACCAGAACATAACATTAACTGCTCACACATCCCTATCGTTATAAACCGTGAAGAGTTTTAATAGTGATGTTTTGTGCCCAGTGCTATGGAAATGAAAAATGGGGTGACTGGAGGCCCCATCTGGCTGTTATGCTCTCCAATGAAACGGGAGATCCTGCCACCCAACAGAAAGCAATCATCACCATGGGGGACACTCTCTGTATGCAAGTGCTGATTGACTGACAGGTTGAGATATTGTTTTGTGCTCAGATATATACAAGCTGATTGTTTTGTGCTTCTTTTCCCCCCGTGAAGCCTCCAGAAGTCTCTTACATGCCGCCCATGTCTGTTACCTGACAGCAAGCGTTCCCTTAGGGGTGTTTGTGCAGAAGGCGGCGAGACTGGTGCTTCTGGGTAGCAGCCACAGGTGAGTTGCATAGAAACA
>JANJYQ010307655.1:0-13974 GCA_024605255.1 Rastrelliger kanagurta | reverse complement strand
TCTCTTCTTCTCTTTTGAAATCTCACACCTGTTCATTTGCATCCTCCATCCACAGTTTGAGGGTTTTTCTGATGGTGGGGTAGTTATTCCTCGAGCCTGTCTGTGGCTTCAAAAGACCCGCCTTCTCTAGGTTGTTCAGTGTTAATATGTGTTCATAACCATAGGTCTACACAAAAGACAAAGAAGGGAGACAGACAGGGGCATCAGTCACCTTTTAAGTTTCACTAATTTGTTCAATATATTAAAGGGTAGGTTCACCTGAATTACAAGTATCTGACCCCTAACCAACCAACCAACCAACCAACCAACCAACCAACCAACCAACCAACCAACCAACCAACCAGCTACTCAATGGTTTTATGTGCTGACCTAATGAGATATCAATCTGACACAGCAAAAAATGTCATCTGAAATATTCAAGTCCCTTTCTAGAGACAACGTCCCAGTTATAGCTGGATAGCCAGCAGACCTCACTAATAAAATTATTTCTATAACATCTGGATAGATATAGTTTTGTAATTTAGATGCTCTGAGAAGTACAGATGTGATCATTCATCTCCACTGTCTTGGAGGCGTGGCAGAGGCGGATATTTGTAAACCTTAAATTGCAAGAGTAAAACTAACTGAACGGCAAGATGCCTGCATTGTAAATGGATTACTCATTAAAGTAATTGTTGGATAAAAGCCAAAATGCAAAATACACAGTCATTCACCAACACACTGTCTTTCTCTGATGCCATCAAATCCAGAACCACCAGATTTACAGTTTCTTTGCAAATGCCATAACACATTTAAACAACCAGAGATGACATTCCCTAAGCTTCCTCATACTGTACATGATCACTACTGCTGCACTTTACATTCCTGTCTTGACTGTAACCTCTGCATATGTATTGTTTTTATTGTTTCTTTTATTTATGTATTTATTATTACATCGAGTACCCAGTGGAGTAGTGGCATAATTTCGTTGTACCACTGTATAATGACAATAAAGGCTTTCTATTCTATGCAGCAGAAATCTGCAGGCACATACAAGACTTGAATTCCTGACTTATTAAATTACAATCACCTCAAAACCAAATCTTTTATGTTTCTCACTCTACCTGGAGAATCTCTCTCTTGTAGTAGTCAAACACTTTCTGCTTGAGGCCGTTGTTGCAGACAGACTGCATGCACACCAGGCGTAAAATCTTTATCAGTGGGTCTTTTTGTGCAATGGAATCTTCGATGTACGTGTTCACCTGGGTGATGAAAGAGCATTCATCAGAAATAAATATTTAAATGATTAATTAAGAGGTAACGCCTGTAAAAGAAATGCAGTAAGACATTCCTTATTTTATCGATTAAAAGATATTTAACAAATCTATCTAACAAAATATTGTTTTGTAAACAGAAAAAGAGGTTTTTCAGTACCTTGTCGGTGTCGACTCCGGTCATAAACTCCTGCTCAACCGTTAGATTGTCAAAGAACGCCTCAGATGCTGAAACAAGATGCATTTATTTAATTTTTTATAAGACAAGAGAAACATGAACACTATTAAGATTATTTATACTCTCACAAACAAAAACTTTTTTGTTCACGTGTCAGATTTCAGCACTTTCTTACAAACCACAAAGTTTTATAAGGCAACGGTTGAAAATATGACACGTGATGTGGTCCAAAATGCAAACAAGACCCAGTAAGATGTGACGTGGTTAACAGGAGATGCACAGAGGACTGTTTACGCACTGGTGATGTCCTTGATGAGTTCTGCTATAGACGTGTGGTTTGCCAGCGAGCTCCGTGCTGCCTGCATGTGAGGTAACTGAGACACAAACTGCTTTATTTCTCCCACTGTTTTGGCATTATGACGTTCCTGTAAGACAAGACAAAAGAATATCACTTTGTTAGTTGAGCTGTTAGTACATTTAATGTTGCAGCTCAAAAAGCATCGAAATAGGAAGCCAATTTAATTATCACAAAAAATTCAATCATATGAGACAGGTCTGGGCATGACGGTTAATTAAAAAGGTACCAAAGATAAATCTACAAGGCTGTGGGTTCTTCGTCCGATTATATTTGTGCACAAGACAGTTTCTGTGTAACACGACACACATCATTTTATCTCAGTCTGGTATCTTTCTAAACAAATTGCCTTCAGCCTAAGCAGTGACCCAATCAATTCTGTTTCTGAAACCTCTAATGGGGAGCGAGCATTTGTCCCCTCATTAGCAAAGAGCAGCGTGCTAAAATGCTCACTGCTTTCCAGAGTTAGAAAACAACTGCTCAGGCATCAGTTTTCTTATCAACACGTTGTATTTCACTAAGTGTGTCTGAATTCTGAGCTGATGCCAGCAGAGATAGAGTCTGTAATACACTGTCACTTTCTATAAGCACCAGACCAACCTCAAAAGCAGCAGAAATAATTTTGGCCTTCTTGCTTAGTGCTGCTCCAACAGCGTTGAAATTCTTGTCCCGGATTTCTGCATACAGTTCCTCTGCTGAGTTGAGCTGTAACTTCTTGGGCTCTGTGGGTAAATCTTTACTTGCCTCACCCTGCTTCTTTTGTGCAAACTTCTCAGGAGGCAACTTAACATAACCTGTAAGCCAGAGGTAAAAACAGGGACAGGAGGATATGCAAATGTAAGATAAATCCTGCATCTGTATAAGACTGATGTTCATAAGTATGAAAATAAAGGGAAAAAAAATCATCCTGACCATTATTGATTCCATAGATCTCATCAATGAGACCTTCATAGGTGAGTTGTGTGGCCAGAGGCGTGAGCAGGTCAACATTTCGGTCCAGAAGGAGCAGAGTGTCAAACACTGGCAGAATCTGATTCTGACTACCAGCAAACTCTCTCTTCATCCTCAGCATCATGTTGGCAACGTGCTGAGAACAAGCAGAGAGAAGTGTTTTTGTGAGATCTGCTGAGAACCAGTTTTACTTGGATAACTACACGACTTTTTCATACAAAGTTATCTACTTGTTTCACACTCACCCGTGCACATTCACCTTTTCCATAAATCTGTGGAATGGTGCCATACAGTGCCTGTAAGGTCATGAGGCCTTTGGCTGTGTGGTAAAGACTTGTTTGGTCATTTTCCAAGTAGCATTCCTAAAGAGTGAAATGCAACAGAAAAAAGTCATCAGTTTAAAAATTCAAATTGTTTCCATCTAGACATTTAAAAAAATGAACAATCATATCATACAGCAATCTTTTATGCTAATGGTTAATGTTTATTGGATGTGCACATGTGGAACGCACCCTGAAGGCACTTTCATACTCCATGGACAGCAGGTCACCATCATAGGGAATCAAGTCCAGGATATACTCATCAATGTTGATGAAAGAGCCCAGCACACCTTGCTCCTTCAGCCGCTGTTCACACAGCATANGGAACGCACCCTGAAGGCACTTTCATACTCCATGGACAGCAGGTCACCATCATAGGGAATCAAATCCAGGATATACTCATCAATGTTGATGAAAGAGCCCAGCACACCTTGCTCCTTCAGCCGCTGTTCACACAGCATGCTCCTCCGAGGCACAAACAGAATGTGGAAGTCACGTGATGAATGCATCTTATCCTCACTAGGAAAAAAAAACACAATTCAGAACAAAAGAGGTAAAAACAATGAATGTCTTTGGAAAAACATTCACATACTGCACTTTACTGACATGACAAAATGCTTTAATCAATGTTTAAAGCAGGCCTATTCAAGCATGTGCCATGGAGGGCCGTGTGTATCCAGGTTTTCCTTCCAACCAAACACTTCAACAGGTGATTTCACTGATTAACACACCTATGTGGCTGGAGGTGTGTTAATCATGGCACATGGTTGAACAAGCCTGCTTTAAACATTGAGCTTGAAATTGAGACATGTCAACAAACCTGAATACATTCTCAGCGATGATATCCATAAGCTCCNATTCAAGCATGTGCCATGGAGGGCCGTGTGTATCCAGGTTTTCCTTCCAACCAAACACTTCAAAAAGGTGATTTCACTGATTAACACACCTCTGTGGCTGGAGGTGTGTTAATCATGGCACATGGTTGAACAGGCCTGCTTTAAACATTGAGCTTGAAATTGAGACATGTCAACAAACCTGAATACATTCTCAGCGATGATATCCATAAGCTCTAGTCTGGGACGCACAAAGAAGATAATATTTTTGACATCAGCAGGAGGGAGCCGGCCACTCTTGAGGGTAAACATCTTTTCCACCTCATGTTCCTGGAATGAACACAGGAATAAATCTGCAATGTGTGTTTATCTATATCTACATGACATCTATTCCTGTGCATTTGTCTTCAGATACCTGGCGCTGGCCTTGGTTATTAAGTTGCATTACAATCCAAACACTGCGCAGACAGACAGCACTTACCTTCAGTAAAGAGTACTGTGCTATCAGTCCAAAGGGTCCCGTCAGATATTCATCCCAAACTATGGCCTAAAGAGAAACGGCAGATTAGCAAATGATTTAGCTTACAATAGATGCACTCAGAGTAAGCTACAGTTGACAGATAAATCACAAACAGGCCTGTGTTGTGTTTGTTGTCAGATGATGTTAGCTAATATTCAACTGATAGTTCAATGGTAACGCTGAGGCTTAGCTGTTAGGTTAACTCATATTTATGTGTTTATTAAGTCACCTTGCTTCCAGCGCATTTGTCCAAAAACTCCCGAAGCTCTTTTCGTGCCGCTTCTCGCAAAATGTTTAAATTAACTCTCCCGTAAGACAGGTGGGCAGCCATTTCTCTTCATCTGCACAACACGACGAGTCAGGTGACTTCAGCGGGTAACAGTCATGTGACCAAAGAGTATGTCCTGTCAAAATAGTTCACATTATGTCACACACTCCAAAAAGACAGCATTTGGATACTAGTTCATTAGTCTGCACCACAGGCCGCACATATTTCTTCTTACAGTTTATGGCCAGAAATATCAAACAAAGGTCTAAAATGATCATAACTTATGCTAACTAGCGAACAGGATAGCGCATTTGTTTCACGCATGCGTACTGAGTGCTATATTTTCACTAAATCCAGTTCTGAAGAATATCTACATCTCATGCTCATAAAGCTATCAGTACGTTGCACCTGTCTTCAAATATTTGTGCTCAAAACTTAAACAGCACGGTTTTCTGTATATTTCCCCGTTTTCCGTCTTCCTATGGCGAGACACAAACACGGAAGTACAAGCGACGTAAATCTTGTCTTTTGCAGTCTTTTCTTGGGTGTAGGTGCGGCGGCTTTACAGACTGTATTGGCCGCAAAAAATCTGCATTTATAGCCACATTAAATGCCGAGTCAATGTGTTGCAGTTTGTCGTACCTATTCAGCATCTATTAAACAGAAATGCATCCTATAATAAAGCAGAGCCACCGATTCTCGTCCGTTTTTGCCGCAATTAATGCTTTTTTCATTAGATGGCGCAATAGAATCACAGTAGAATCAAAGTGGAGGCATGCTCTGATCATTGAGACGCTGATGTTCAGATGTTAAGTTGATATTTGTTGCAGATGACATTTTTGCTGCTAAGCAATATGTTAGCTTGATTTTTCTGACTGGACATAAATGTTATGGTTATGTAGGAAACATGAAAGTGTGTTGTTGTCAAATAGTAGGTAGGCCTGTTTCCAAGTGTACATAGTCGCATAAATGATGCATTTGAAAACAAAAGAAAGGACAGATTCTTACGATTAAATGAGAATAGTAGTTCTTTTTAGGCAACATTTGCATTCAAATGCCACTTAAACTTTGAAAAGGACCTATGTTCATATAATAGCCTATGATAAGTCGCAGTTAAGATCTTCTCAAATTTGTCAATGGGGTTGCATCGATCTTGAGACCAATTTAGACATTGCACTGTTATAGAGTGAATCTGATCAGGTGATGACTGTCCACTTGAGCATCAGTGTTATCACTTAAGATCCAGGGGTTTCCTTCCCTGGGTACCAAGGGCTTTCCATCATCCACGTAAGGACAGAAGACGAGTTCCCACGCACTGTGGAGATCCGCGGCGCCTCTGGCAACAGACTACTCCTCCAGGCAAAAAAAGAAAGGGTTTTGGTGACAGAGGCACCATGCGCAATGACTGACTCTGTAGTCAGATCCAAGCGCTGCACAGAAATTTAGTCCGCATCATTCAGATCTACGAGGGAGAGAGGAGAGGGAGGCTGGGTTGGACTCTCAGGTAGGTTTTACAATCGCCTTCAAAGGATTTTCAAACATTGCATCCTCAACCTGAAATCACTTTGAGGTTATTGCCTTTGGTCAGTGACTCAGTGAATTAGATTTTCTTATTTACAAGTTGAATGAATGCAGCAATTTCATTCACGGGAGAGAGACCAGATGATCCCTTACGAGGGAAACATATTTCGTTGCTTTTTATTTATTAATTTCATAGAACAGATTTTCAGTATCTCTAGTATCCAGTTAACTACTGAGTCATTTGAAAGGAGAGAAAAAAAGGAACATTTGTGAATGTATGCAGTGCGCTTAGTATGCATGAAGCTGCTGCTGCTAATTAACCCATGTGAGGTACCAATTATGTAAATGAACATTTGATTGATTCCTTTGTTTTAGAGAAAACATGTCTTGGTGAAAAGATTGCTCTGCAGCAGAATGTTCCTCTCATTCATGCAGAGGTGTTTGATAGAGCTGATTGCCTCCTTATTTTGAATTGTTGCATTGATTTACTACAGCATGCTTTGGTGTTATGGTTATGTACTCATCTTATTCATGAATGACTATGGTAAATTTGAGTCTCCCTCAGATAGGCAACGTTTTAATTACCCTCAACATGAATTAAAACAAGGGTGCTTTCTGGTTGCAGGTCTGATATAAGAAAACAGACCTGGTAAGTAATATGGGAGATTGTGTGGTTGCAGTCCCTGGGCGTTGCTGCAGGATTTTTAGGAGCGCACAGTGGGGCTTGATGTGCCTGCAAACTAGGAGGAAAACATTAGTGATGCCTCCAAATGCTGACGTGGGCAGGGCAGCTCTGAACTCCAGCTGTGCCACAGGACAGGTGCCTCATTCACCTACTTGTTGTGACGTTATCTTATTGTGGACCCATAGGTCGTTAGCAGTGTAAACTGACTTACTGGGCCAAAGTAGTTAATTACTGCTAATGTTAGTATGAAAGGAAGATGGTGGATAAAGGAGCTGGGTATCCGTTTCCCAGTTACACCATCTCCAATTCCTCCTACAGACCTGAAGCATGGGGATTAAATGGGGGAGGGGAAAGAAGACTGAATGAACGGTCTGAGATATCTGCAGCTGCCTCCACACACATGAGCAACTACAGTAGTGATTGGACTACACCCTTGTGCTGGTACCTCTCTTTTTGTATATATATCTCTCTCTCTCTGTCAGCCTGCCACACTCCTCTATATACAGAAATAAAAATGGAATTAGGCAAGAAAGAAGCATGAGGAAGCACAAAACACAAGGAAACGAGAGAAAGGAAGACAGTGCAAAGGGAAAGGTGGAAAAATATGGAGGAATGAAGTAAGTGCTCTGCACACTAACTGCATTATTTAAAGCTGAAGGATGTAAGGCGACTGTACCCAGAAACCCATGTCTTTGTGTTGTCTTCCTCTCTCCAACCATACTATCTTTTCAACTATTACTGTTGAAATGCATCATTTTGGTCAGATTGCAACCACGTTTCATGATCCAGTGACACTCTTATTAGAACAGTGACCCATTCGGCATGGGCTTTCAAATTTGGCACAGGTAGTATGATCACGCACACACACGCACAGAGCATTTAATCATTGTGATTCTTGTCTTCTGATCTTGCTGTTACCATGGCCACAGTTGATAAAGGTGCATGACTCTATGTTCATGTACTCTATGTTCTTCACAATCCATATATGGAACTTAGATCCCAAATTGTCTTACATTCTGGTTTCTGCATAACACGACAAGTGAGGTGACTTCAGGTTTCTGTGCCTTGTTTTTGAACAAAGCTTTACGTCTGGTGTACAGTACGTCGAGACATTTTTTTTCTGTTGGTGGTCGAGCTTCAGAAGGGAGTGGCCTCATCTTCAAATTCTTCTCAGAGAAGTGGAGGAGAATTGATTCACCAGCCTCTGCGAAAACTGGTGATTAGATCTGCTTAAACACTCTGGCATATCGGAAAAGATAGACATAATTAATGTGACCTTTAAACAAAGTTCCCTCAAAAGCGCAAGGAATAAAAATCTAAAACCTGCTTGCTGTCGGGGTAAGGTTGAATCTGTAACAGCGGCCTATATGTAAGCATCGTTTCTTTTAAAATGACTTGCATGTTATTTTATGCACATGTTGTAGCTATGGTGATGCTCTTGTCCATTTCAGCTCAAATCTTCTTGACAGGAGTTTTTATCTCAAAAGTTGGGGGTACAGACTATTTTCTTTAGTGCTGCAGTGTTTCCAGATGAGAACAAGCTGTTGTTTGCCAACAAAAATGTGGTTAAAAACACCCAGGGGTATTGTTGCTGTTGGTTCACGAGGTGGACAAGAGGGAGGGTCAGGTATCCAGCTGCTGAGGCCATGCCAGATCTTCAAAGCAGAGCAATAAAGAGACAGGATCGTGATCATTCCACTGAGGGACTGACAGCAGATCTGACATCATTTTATTTGTTCTGAGCCATGTAGATTATCTCAACAGACCACTGGCTTTACTTCTAGTTAGTATAAAATAGATGCATAGTGTTTTTACAACAGACTTTTAGTGTGCTGATTTAATGTCCCTGTCTGGCAGTACTTGTTTCCTTGAGATAAGACAAGAGGAAACTGAAGGAGCATTACTGGCCAATGCATCAGCAGCCAGTTCTCACCAAGTCCCACCTCTTACCTCTGGGGCATACAGGCATGAATCACCATCAGCCAATCAAATTTAAGACTTACTGCAGGCCCTCGTCGGAGTGCAGTTAATTGAATGCTTCACATCCAATCGCTGTTTACTTTGGTAGTTCTAAAATAAGGCCTGGACATTAGCAGTCATTAAATTACAGTATTGTCTGAGAAAATGTGTGTCAGCAATGTTTTTTTTCCCTACTAGATTTGAAGATGATGATTATTGGAAATGAAATCTACTGTATAGGATATAAACTGCTTATTCAGTGTGTGTCTTGAGTGGATTTAAGAATGAAAATACACCAAGCTGTTTTTTTTTCTTTCTCATAGCTCTGTTGGATAGGGCTTCCATGGTAGCGGGATATCAGCATGATAGGTTGTTGATCACTGGATGGTCTTTCCTGTTTGTTCTCCAGCGATGCGGGACCTGGAGCCATGCCTGCCTGAAGAATATAGTTCAAACGGTGCAACACTCTCACATTTGAGAGGTGAAGAGTCCTCACAGATGGTCTCACAGATGGTCCCACATCCACGCCATTGTCTGAATGAAAACATGCATGATTTGCCGATACCACAAACCCAAAAGACTAATAATTCAAAAACATCCGTACAGTTTCCTAAAATAGAGCCTTCACTGTTAATCTTTGATCAAGATCAGAGTATCATAATGCAAATAGTAATGCCTTAAAGAGAGGATTCATACAGAGTGAACAGCATTGAGGGTAGGAGTTGTAAATAATTAAGAAATGCTGAGTGATGTTTTCTTCCTGCAGTGTAGGGCTTCTTGGTGCAGTGCTTTACAATCTTGCCCAGGTTCAGCCTTAGTGTGTTGCTACAGTATGTTGGTATTTTACAGCCCTCTATGGGGGATGGATAGAGTTGTACCATGCAGCCAAGAGTGGGTGGCTACCTTGTATTTTTTGGTCTTTCCCACCCATTCTCCCCACTCGCTTGGTGTGGAATCATCACACACCAGCTGCATAATGTGGGGAGCTACTGTTTAAAACGTGAAAAGATTATTTAACCATGAAATAATCTACCATGAGTCTGATGTCATCACTGCTGGTTATCAAATTTGAAAAATCTGGTGGTATTCAACAGGTGGTGATGATGATATCAACCTAATCCTTTAAATTCAAACAGGTCTATATTGGCTCTGTGATTCTGTACTTGGGAACAGTGGTGCTGTGTGTTTATGGCCCAACTAGTCAGTTGTGTGATGGTACCAGTTAGCACAACTAACCTTCTGCCCTCATGTGTCACCACAGAATGTGTCACCTACAGTATGTGTGAGTCAAGGTATTGTCAACTAGTTCATGTTTTCAGTACATTTGAGTGAAGGTCTGTTGATGACTCATAACTTGGCAGTAACAACCATTAATGGGGTTGTCCTTTACTGTAGCTGGTTCAGTTGTTTGCTGAATGAAATTTGCTGTCATAATCCTTGTTACTGAAATTATCAATAAAATTAGGATTTTTAAGTACAATTTTAAAAAAAAACACACATTTAGAATTACAATTTAAGCACAATTGCAGATTGTACTGAAACTGTATTGAATTGTGTCCAAGGTTATCATTGCTGATGCGGATTGTAACAGGAAACCTTCTAATATTGTTTCCCTTCCATGATATAGGATTTTTTATAGCAGTGAATATGACTTCTGATTGGCTCTCAAACAAGTCTGTATTTATAGAAGGAAATAAAAATACTTTTTCAGTCCTTCCAGCTCTTGTGTGATACTCCAGATCATAACAGGACAAATTTGTAGACCAGCCAGGAGTTTCCTGTCTGAGGATTTCAGACTCTGTTCTATTTCATAATACATAAAACATTCAGAGATACAGCCAGAGCAGATGACAGAAATGGCAGGAATATTATGATTAAAACCATACCAAATGACTCAATAATGATTATTTATGGATAGATGTATATTTTTCATATTTTGTGGTGCATGTTGCCCATTTCATCTTAGTTTCAGAGCAGCATAAATGATATAGCCATACAGGGCAGAATGAACCTTGTAATGGTTAAGTTAAAGAATGTTGTGGCTGAGTTTGTTTCTTGCAGGCTTTTGAGAAATTGCATATGGGAGCAAGGCTATTGAGGCTATGCTGTAATGGGAAACAGCGTAGTGTGTTATGGCTGCTGAAACATTAATGGTCACTGCAACCTGATAAAAATGTGTATACACCAGTATTATTAAATCCCTTGTTCTGTGGATATGCTGTGCTGACATGAATATCAAGTCTGACATCTACTTAACACTGCAGAATGATTCTGAAGAAAGTGCTGATCTGAGCCTGCAGGGACTCTGCGTAGGCCAGTGATATGGTTTGTTGGTAGAGATCTTAAAGGCGACCTCCAGTATACGTAAGTAAGACGTAGCTTCAGGCATCCAAATACAAATAGAAACCTGATTAAAGATAAATGAAAGGGGAACCAATTTCAGGGCTTTGCATTGATTTCAGACCCTCATTAACCCATTTTCGAAATGTCCCTCTTGGAGGATGGCGAGGGAATTCTTGCCCTGGAATTCAAGTATAGTCCCCTGTGGTGGGGGAAAGTCATTATATTCAATACATTTATAAATAGGACACACAGTAGGACATAACAGTTTTGTTTTTAATTTATAAGAAAATTTGTTTTGCTCTGAGAGAAAAAAAGCCAATCACAATTTTCTGGAGCACAAGGTTCCCATTGATCAACAGCCCTACACAAATATGTACAATGTATAATGACATAGATACAGAGAAAAGCAACAAATCCTTACATTTGAGTAACTGGAAACTGCTAATGTTTGGCTTTTGTCTTGGATTAATAACTTCAATGGTTGAATTTTTAGTGGAACTAATAAATAATTTTCTGCTGGTTGATTAATCAACGTATTTTCCAGCACCCATTACTGTATGATAAGAGTAAAACTGTGCTTTTTCACATTTTAATTTTTCTGATCTCAGTCCAAGAGAACTGGAGATGACTTTCTTCACTCTGTCCCCATCCCCCACTAAAGCTCTGAGTCTTGCATCTGCAGCAATCCATGTTGGATCAATCCATCAGCCCCCTGCTGCCTTATTGTCACTCCACCTGCTTTCTTTAGTTCTTCATTTCACCTCAGAATACCAAAATCTTGAAAAGAAGGTCCATTCCACTCCTTTTCAGTCATCCATTCTGCAGTGAGTCACTCACCTGCTATTGAAAGTCACATAGCAACATTAATCTGTGCAAGTGCCTGATAAGACTTCAAGTGAGTTAACTCACCCTGAGCATTCATTTCAAGTATCCAAGGAGAATGCATGGCTGTGTTTCTAAAAATGGCCTGCAAGTGCTTTTGTGTAGGGTATGCTCTGGGAATTGTGTTGTGCATCCCGGAAGATGTACGGATGCAGATTTGTATTGACTTGGACCCACAGGGAGATGCAGGTTTCTAAATTGGGTATCTACACCCCCATATGAAATTCTATACAGGAGAGATCCTGCTGCGTGGACGTCTTATGATGATAAGGCAGATGACTAACTGAGTCAATGCTCTCCTTCTGGTCTTTCCTGTTGTCATCTCACACAAGATCTGTTACTATTCATGCCTGCTGTATTTGTAGACATTGGTGTGTGGTGTTGCTTGCTCAGTTTCTGGGCATCTCTTTGGAGAAACTAGCGTCATGCACGCTACATGACATTTAGAAAAAACACAGGGGAATATCTACAAAGAAGAATTCATCACCTGACTGAGTCATCTCATATGGGTGGAACACATGTACAAGATGATGGTGGCAGCAAGTGAGAGTCACAGATGACACAGATGAGTTGCATTTATAACCTTGGCAGCATAAAGGTAATGTAGTGCACTGAGGATCACAGTGACGTCGCAACTGCAGATTAACAAGGCTCAATATGACATTTTGGTCCAGATGGTCCAGTCTGGTATGTTTTGAACATGTACAGTCAAACTTTTTGTGAGATAAAAACTCTCTGGACTGAAGCTTCAAAGTAGACAGAAATATGTATATATTATCCTTGGATTGTCACCTTCAGCAAGGATGCTCACTTGAACAGTCAACATCTGTGATTAACAAACATACTTGCAGTATATGCATATCTCCCCAGAACAATCACGTTAAGCAGAATGGTATAATTCATTTTGGCCAGTGCAGGAGGACCACACTTGAGATCCTGACTGTATGCAGTTGGAGTAATGTCTGAACTGTTACTGCTGCTGAAAAGCAGAATAAGACAATTGCTCCCTGAGGACTGGCGTGCCACTGCTGGCTGGATGCAACAGCAGCAGCAACAGAGGGAAAAGCCCACACCCACAGTGTCTATTGATAGCACAGCAAATTTGTTATTCTGTGAATCCCGTAGGCAGCGCAGCAACAGATTAGACCTCCAAAAGGTATATAGTTTGACGTTACGCAGTATAATACAAGCAGCTGAATGAGCGAGAGAGACACAGAGAGAGAGAGAGAGAGAGTGTGGCGCACCCCCCTGTTCACTCCCTCTTTCACTTTCTATAACCTTCTACACTGAAAGATTTCTACCGCCGTGAAAAGATTGCATCCGAAAAGCTGAAGACAGGAGAAATNGTATAATACAAGCAGCTGAATGAGCGAGAGAGACACAGAGAGAGAGAGAGAGAGAGTGTGGCGTACCCCCCTGTTCACTCCCTCTTTCACTTTCTATAACCTTCTACACTGAAAGATTTCTACCGCCGTGAAAAGATTGCATCCGAAAAGCTGAAGACAGGAGAAACCTATTGATTTTCCTTTTATGCATCTTCCCAATTATTCATTCCTTATCCTCCCTGCTGTCTCTGTCTACCATACAATACCTGCACTTTCCCTATCCTGCACCGCCACAGTTCTCAACATTGAAGGCTCCAGAGGCTTTTAGTTCCTCTTAAAGGACGTTGTCGCTCCTTTTCTGAGCCCGCTGGTCTTTGACTGGCGGTACTTGCCCTCAGGACATACACTATATCTCCCTGCCTGTAAGTGCAGCATGCCTTTATGTATTATCTGGCAGACAATTGAAGCAATTGCACAGGGAATCCAGACACACTCAACAGTATTGCCCAAAGGAACTTGCCTCACTGATTTCTGTTGACATCTTTGTATCATCTTTACCATGTCACTCTGACATTAAATTG
>JANJYQ010307637.1:0-14559 GCA_024605255.1 Rastrelliger kanagurta | reverse complement strand
ATAACCAATGAACCATGCAGATCAGCTGCTGGAATCAAAGTGCTTCTGTTCCTCTTCACAGTACAAATGCGGCACCAAGTTCAACTAAAGGGTTCAACTTTCACTCTTCATATACAAAATGCATATTTTTGCTGATGTTGAGTACTGATCCGACATCTTTCAGTTCGTAAACGTGAACATATGAGCACTGGACATATTTTAAAAATGCTCAGTGGTTACAAGTTTCATCATGTTTCCATCCATTTTCATTTTAAAATTTGTTTTAAAAAGTTAATTTTAACCAAAATTGGACTTACTGCGACGTCAGCATTGTTCATTTCTGGGTCAACGAGCACCTTACTGGAGTATTCGATAGAGGCGTCACATGACTTACTAACCCAGAAATGAACAATGCTGACATTCTTAAACAAAACCGAATAACACATGCAGCAGTTGGGTGTGAGGATGGCATGAGATGAACTGATCATAGGTGACATGATTTTACAGACAGACATTGATTATGACTGAAAATGCCCTTAAGTTAACATTAGGTTGTAAAACATAATGTCTTAACCATAAATGGAGACTGTCACACACTGTTAATTTTGTTTTTTCCTTTGGTGATACATACTTACTGCCAATAGCATAATCAACACATCTGGTGTCACTGCTGTTAGATTAAATGTGATGTTGTGAAGTCCTTGTAGACAATAATGTGTTGAGTACTGCTCAATGAAGTAGAACAGACAATATTGCGGTATTTAATGCAGATCAGCCATATACTGTCTGTAATGTATCAGTAATGTTTGGACCACTTAAAAACAGTATTGAGATCAATATAACTTCATCTGTAGATCCCCTTAAAAATGGTGGTATACAAAATTAGAAAAACTATATCCATTGTTAGGAAATGTGTCATCTAACTCTACTAGTACTAGCTTGTCCATGATATACTCATCAGTCTGCTGTGATTCAAGTGGCTTTTATTGGCAAAAGCTGTAAAACTTTCTCGACTCAATCCACCCAGTCAGCATGTTTCATGGAGGAGACAGGCTCCTCCACTTTTGCTGCACAGCCTTGGGAAAGATTTGAAAGCTGAATTAAATGTTTATTGTGGGTTAGCTGTGTTATTTTCTGCTGTGTACTTTTTATGCTGACACTTGTCACTTTAGTTGCCCCTGTTTAAGTGTGTTGCTTCATGGCTATTGCAGGTGTATATTGACAATATATCAGTGTGTGTGTGTGTGTGTGTGTGTGTGCGGGTGTGGGTGTGTATATATATATATATATAATGGATCATAAGCTGCAGTATCATCCGTCTTGTGACTGGATTATCATATATATCAAGGCTAAGAGATTCCATTTCACTCAACCGCCACCAGCCGTTTCCATACACCAATATCAATTTGCATATCAAATGGAGGTGCAACTTTGCCAAGTCTGATTCTCATTGCACACAGGGAGTCGTTTTCCTAGATACAGAATATCTGTCCACTTACACTATTTCTATTACAAAGTCATATCTCGCACTGCCATTACTCATTGTCTATGATGTGCTAGAGCAATGTGTAGAAGAGTTGTGCATTCCAGGGATCTGAGGCTTGGCTGTGGGATAGAGCCACACATGATTTATTAAGTTTATTCAAATCTGATAGCACCAGATGAAAACACAATTTTCATGACTGTTGTTGCAAAATGTTACTCCATTTGAAGCTGAATGGTTTTTTTTTATGTGTTTGTTTTTTAAACATTTTTCTGTTTGAATGTGATACATTGTCCTCTTGGTGTTATTTCCTGACTTTTTGTGCTGCCTGTTAAATCCTCTATGCCTCGTTGTGTTTCAGGCTGCTGAACAACAAAGCACAGAGGAAGATGTAAGTATCACAGTGTTGACAATCTGTGACCAATTCTCAGCACTGACACTACCTCTGCTTTCACACCTTTGCAGCATTTTGTATGCAAATGCCTGCATGCTGAACTTCTATTTTCTTGATCATTTTTTCCCCTTGATAAGCTTCATTATCTGAACTGTTTTCTAAAGTGTTGCAGACAGACCGACGCTTATGTGGCAGACTTGTTTATAAGAAGAGTGTAGAGTTGCTGTGAATACAGTAAAAGCAGCATGGTGTTTTGTTCGGCAGTTTAATCAAGTCATTAATCTTAAATGCTGCAAGTTGACATGCTTTTATTCTTTCAGGACTTTGCCAAGGACCGATACGGTGTGTCGGCAATGGTCCAGTCCCAACAAAAACTAGGTTAGTATGGTAGCTGCTTCCTCCACTCATCAACCCGCATGACAACTGACCCAAACATTCACTCGCCACCAAATAACAGATTTGACATTTTCCTGTAAATAGAACACATTAACCTTGACGTTACTATGTTTATTGACTAATTTTCCTGTTATATTAATGACAATGGGTAGAATGAACATTTTACTCCTCCGTCTCTGTCTCAATTCACAGTTTTAGACTGTTTTATATGTTATGTTATATTATTGTTGCAGTTTCTCTTCATGCTTTTGTACAATGTCAGTGTACTGGCAGTAAGACACCACTGCGAGCCCTGAGCCTTTGTTCATTCAGTTTCATGTAGTATGAAAAGAAATTCACAGAAAAAGACAGGATATACAGGAAACACAAAACTTGCCTTTTGGTTTAGGTAGATGTCTTTTTTTAAAGTATTTTTTCACTGTGCCAGCCAAGTTGTGGTTTTTCTATCAGTTAATGTGTTGCGCTAGGTTTCCTGTAAATTATCTTGCAGTTGCCAAAAGTCTTCTTGTGAAAATAATCTCTTTAAACGCACTATTTTACAACAAGAGGACGATTTAAGACATTATTTTCTATTTAAAACAGGATGGTGGAAGGTGATTGGTGCAGATTTAAACTAGACCAGACCAGCATGGTCTTACCTGAATTTTGTGGTACCCATATGGACTTTGCAAAATCACCATCGTTCGTTATTGCTTTTAAAAGTCACACGGGTCGGTGTGTTGGGAAAATGCAGGTTTAACATAAAGCATTGGGATATTAGAGGTATAAATGGCATACTCTGCTCTGCCATTAACTCTGGAGGTGAAGAAGTTATCACGATGGAGAAAATATGCAGCAACACTCAAATGTGTTGATACAAGATGACATCCTGGTACGAAGCTTCTCAGATTACGTTAGACTGGCTGTCAGCATTGCAGATAAGAACTCGAACTGATTAATATCGAAAAATTCTTTTAGTAGTTTAGTCACAAATGCAGTGGTATAGCTGGTAATTGTAGTCAGCAGTAATAGGGTGTGATAACTTTTGGATGAATGCGACAGAGGCAGCAGGAAGACCTGTCGAGGTCGTCCGTCTGTCTGGGCGCTCTTTCAGCTTCAGTGGCAGCAAACAAAGTGGGGCCTCGCTCACCTGCATGCCAAGCCGAGTCATGGGGATGGGGTGGAGGGAGGAGGTGTGCGGGGTGAGGGCTTTTATGTGGGTTTTGACCTGAGTTCTCAGCCAAAAGGGCGGCTCTTTTTTTCCCCGGTGTAGCCGCGGTGTCTGCATCTCCTACGCACCGATAATGAGGAGAAAGCAGGCTTCTGAGTGACACAGTGAAACTGGAGTCAATTTGTCATGAAACCCACAGAGAATAGGAGAGTTTGACAGGTTTTCAGCAGGTCTCCTAGTGTGTCTTATTTATTAGGAACATCTGTAACCTGAGCCTTTTATTTTGTGTACATCTGCACACGCACATGCATGTTTATTCACATTTCTTTCTGCCTTTAGGAGGGTGTAAGGTGGTTTAGGAGTCCTATGAGATTCTTTGCGCAGAGGTGGGAATATAGACCCTGATTTTTCTTTTTAAGTAATATGGATTGTTCGTGTGTGTCTGTGTGTGTGTGTGTGTGTGTGTGTGTCTGAGCCAGACAGGGTGTTGGTGCTCGTCCAAGACCTCACTCCAGAGAAAGCTGACCAGCATATTTGGCTTCGTGCCCGAATTCACACCAGCAGAGCCAAAGGTGAGATCACCCCCTCATCTTTGTTCCCCCTTTTTCTCAGCTTAAAGCGTATTTCTTTTGTGCAAAAGACAGAAACAGCACAGATTATATGACCTCTGTGCTAATCCTTGGTGTACTGTGGGGATAAACATCTAAAACTTCTGCCCTTGGGCCAGTTCTTCACATCACTTTGTTCTCTTCAACACCAAACAACAATTCCAGTTGCCTTTGACTCAGTACTTTTAGATTTCCCATGACCTACATGACTGGTATCAGTCTCTTTAGTTACAGCAACACTAAAGATCAGGAACTGAAAATAGAACAATTAGCTTTTACATATCAAACTCCTGTCCTCTATGAAGTATTTGACATTTCTCCCTATTTACTGCAATATATTACTCTGTATTGGATTGTGCAGACACTTGGAGAACATTTTTCCCCTTTCTTTCTCATGTTTGGCAAAGTTTGATAACCTTGGGGTGTTTTTGATATCATTGTCAGAATAGCATCTCACTGCCAGCAGTGAGATCAGATAACCTCTATTTTCTGGGTTCCCAACAACTGGCAGCATTGAAGTTGCGCTATTTGAATACAATGAACTTACTCAGCTTTGACACTATATATCAAGCCTGAATTAAACACCTTGTTGCTGTCTTGTTTGATTACAAATAAACAGAGGTCTAAATGATGACCTTTTTAGCCATTTCCCCTCAAGATAACTTCCAGAGTCAAGAGTCACTTCCTCCACACTCATGTCTTCATTCTTTATTTCGCTGTAAGGATGTCCGTGTGAGCAGAATAACATCCTGATTTGGTCTGGGATGAGGTACATCTGTTGGTGGGATTGTGACATTGCTATTATCCCCACTACCCAACTCCTTCTCACAGGCAACAAACATCAAAGTACCTGGGTGGGTGGTCTGACTGTCTACGGCCCCAGGACTTTGTTGGCTAACTTGTTTACACTGTTCCTAGGTGTGTGTGTGTGTTTGTGTCTGTTTGTTAGGAAGGTAGCAATCACCCTTTCTCCACTGAGCGCTCTTCAAAGACAAGGATCCATTCACAAATGTTTGACACTTTAGATGCACTGTATTGTAGATGAGAATGAAGATCAGAACCTTTAGAATGAACACACTTACATCGCTTCAGAGAGAGCGTCTCAGTTTTTCTTTATGATATGGCCAGAAACAGCTTTTGACAGCTATCAACTTGTTGTTGTTTTCTTTTCCAGGGAAGCAATGCTTTTTGGTCCTGCGTCAACAGCAGTTTAACGTGCAGGCACTAGTCGCAGTGGGAGATCGTGCCAGCAAGCAGATGGTCAAGTTTGCTGCAAAGTGAGTACAGTGACTGCTTCCTGTCAAAGAGGGGCAAAACAATGGTGGGAAAATCCTGGGCCCTAATCGTCCGCCGATCCATTTTCACACATACTGAGAGAAGTGCAGGCAGGGAGAATCAATCATTTTTCACTTGACAACAAAAGCTGGCTGTTAACAGGGTGGGATACAGCAGTGTTTTAATGGAGCGGTTCCTGTTGAGATGTTAGATACAGCAACTTGGATCAGAGAAGGAAGAAATACTTAAATGCCAAGCATCATTAGTCATGTAAGCAGTCAAATTGTAGCCCATTACTGGCAGTCTATGAATGAACGCAAATACCAGCGGATGTGCATTTTATTAAAAGCACTAAAGTGGAAAGCTGATGATCACAGGAGGGCTGATTCACACAGTGATTGCACAGTTTGTTGGTATAAATCCACAAAAAATTCTTATCATAATTTACTGAAAACACATAGTTTGGAATGATGTTTTCACTGCTTGATAAATCTTGTATGTTTGTAAATGAGGAAGCATGTTTGATTACCATGAATTACCTAAATGGCTGAGCCTCAGACATTGCTAAATTAGGAGAGGGGCAACACCTACAGCTGCAATCCACCACACCAAAATGGCAGTTATGAAGTTGGATAATACAGAACTTGGGCAATTCAGAGATTGCAGCAGTACCTAATCCTGTTTTAAAATAAGCCTCAGAAAACGCTGCTGTGGAGACAGAGAATACAGAAAAGTGTTTGCTGTTTCCAGAGGATTGTGCCTAAAGTCTTCAGAGATTGATGTGTTTGAAAGCTGTTAATTAAACAGCACATCAAAGACAATAAGAGCAGTGTCAGACATCAATGGGGAAACTTCAGCCTGCGTCATTGTTCCAGACAGTGACCTCATACAGAGAGCTGAGATCACAGTGTTAACCTGAGTACAAAGTTCTCTTTCCAGGTTCTGAGTCTGATATAGTATTATAAACATTGAACAGTAATTATTTTAGATAGAATCTACAAAAATGTCATTATCATTGCTTTATTTTATTTCATTTAAATACTTTGAGAAAACAAGGCCGTGCTATATGTTCAGTAGTGACACTGTAAAACATGAAATAAGTCGATAATGAATGATGTAGTTTATGTACATGTCCGCCTGAGTCAGAGCTACTAGGTGTATGAATGAATACCCCAATGTACATATATTACTTACATTACTCATTCATTACGTTCAGGTTTCATAAATGAGGATCATAAATCTAAGGAACCTCTTAGTGGGTAGTTACAATACATTGAGATTTACAGGAAAATAAAATCAAACACAAGTGTGGTTTTCTTTCTAAAGAGGAAGGTCAGTGCTGTTCAGACCTGAGTCTTGACCTCTGTTGTTTGATCACACTGACCTGATTCTAATGAAAAGTGTCAAAATCCCCTGACTTGACCACTATAGTTCCTCTGTGTCGTTCAGCTGACTCATTGCCAGCTTTGAGATTCAGCTTTAGTTACTTGCATGTTGGTAGTGCAGTGTTTCTCAGTTCTGGGCCTGGGCCACCTCAACCTCTGCTGGAGCTGATCATGTGAATAAAATGTGCTGAAGCAGTGAAGCATCTAAAACATGCAGGTCAGATGTATCCTAGGAAAAGGATGTTGAAAACACTGTTATAGTGCTTTGTAGCTTACAAAGAAAAGAGCAGTGATTTTAAATTGTATTCTGTTTAATATTATAGGAAAGTTGACGACACATCACACAGGAGTTTGCTTTTGCATGTGTTTAGGACATAATTTAGATTTTAGTATATTTTTGTAAAGGTCAGGTGATATTCTTTCATGTGCACTACTTCCTCAATCTGGTTCTGCATTGCTGCGGTTGGACAGTTGGGTTGTTGCGTAATGAAAGTAACGCTTTGCCTGGTACAGCCAAAGTGAAAGGGATGACGCAGTTGTCAAGACAACATGGTTGTATATAAGTCACACTGCTATGGAAGAAGTTACCAAGAGATTTTCAGTTTTTTGTTTTTCTTTTTAATATTACACTTTTTAAAAACAGGTGCTACTCTTATTTCCTATGTTTTTTCTGGCTCAAGTCTTATTTCACACACTTTAGTGTGATGATTGACAAGCTAAGTAAGACCCTGGATTACCAGTAAATCCTGCTATAATCACATTGAGGGCAGTGATGACATTTTTGAGGAAATCTCCCTTAACATATTGTATGTCCAAGTCATCATCCACTCACTTGCACAATATAATTAAGTGATCTTCAGGCTCTACAGCCTTTACTTTGTTAAAGTACCTCAGAAGTGCTGAATGTAAAGCAGAATATAACTATGGTGGGTTTGGCCTCTGAAAATGGGAGCGGCCTCTCTGCATGTCTTGAAAAGCTATAAAAAAAGATTTTAATTTAATTTCCTCAAATTCACTTTATAAAACTTTTAATTAATTTCTCTTCCCTTCTGTAGTCAGTAGCATTAGTTAGGAAATATTTTTGTATCAGATTGTGTGCCATTGTGATAAGTTACAGATCTAGAAACAACAGTTTAATCCACTGTGTTCATTTTTCCCCAATATCTCTGGTGTATGTTCATACTATAACCTGTATGATAGTGAAATGGATATTAAATTGCATTCTGTATTGTATAAAAGCATCTTGCAGAAACTCAGTTGGAATCATGTTAAAGGATAACGATAATGCACAACAGTTCTGAGTCTCCTGATGCAGTCAGGCAGTGTTGAAGATTCGCTAGTATGGATAAGACTTAATATAAAATAATCTTATATTGGTGCACTGTGTTAGACCTTCAATTGCAATAAGAGCTGAGCTCTAGTATGGGGTAATAGACTTGCTAAAAGCAGTTTAATGTGTCAGTTCACTCAGTTAAAGAAAAACATATTTTCCACTTAGCGCTTGTCTTTTGTAGCCATGCATCTGTGTTTGGTTTTTATTTAATGTGATGTTGAGATATTAGTCTGTGGTATTGCTGCCTTCAGTATAATACATTGGATGGGAATAAAACTTTACATGTGCTGCTCACTTCATTAATAAAATGACAATTTCCCAAAAAAAACCCTAGCAACATCTCTTTGCAGAATGTGCTTAATGTAATTTGGGTAAACTAACTTTCAGTGCTTCATTAGTACTTGCCCTAATACATACAATAGTTCACTCATCAAGTCTTGGAGAACAATGCCTGCTGATAGCATGTCTTGTTTTGGCGTCATCCGGATCTTTTATTTTTCCAATCAGAGCAGGTCACAAGTGTTGCATTGTAAGTTTGAATCTGAGCTCTGGCTGCGAGAGTGATTTTGTGTAATATTACTGCCAGTACTTGTTGTTTGTGGGCTTCAAGGACTGAAAGAGACAGAATGGTTGAAAACATCTATTACATGCAAAAATTGTATCTAGTTCGTCCTTAGATCCACTTTTACATAAAATGGTGAAACATCATGAATGTCGAGTGTGTTTTTGATAGCCAAAAGTTCCAAACTGTTAGGTTATGACTCTTTGTATCAGTTTTGTCAGCTCATGTGATATAAATTCAAACAGAGTTTAGTTTAGTGATTCTGCAGTGATTAGTGTTAAGTAATAAATAACGTTGCTTTAGTCTTTTTTTTTTTTAAATCCTTTAATATCAAATCCAAGCAGTATTGGACTCAAATTAAACTCATTTTTTGAGCAGAGCTGCAGAGCCAGTCAGTGTTTTTGTTCCTGGGGCACAGATTTACTGCGAAAGTGGTCCTACTCCTCTTTTCTCCCCGAGTCACATTTCTCATCTCCATGTGATATTGTCATCTCTCAGTCTTGAGTTAATCAGTCTGCTTTCCTCGGTGCGTCCTGAGTGTGGTGTCGCTGGTCCCTGGGCCCTGCAGCAGAGTTTGTTAATGTGGGGATTTATTTATCTAACTGATCTCCTACTAGAGGGGAAGGACTATAGCGGCAGCTGTCGTGGGGCTGATGGGACAGCAGTACCCCAGTGTTCTTTCCCCTCATTAATGCTTTTTAATGAGGAGGAGTGAAGGATTACAGTGGGTTTCCCATCTGGCTTTGTACCGCATGACAGTGTGTGTTGTTCCTCATATTTCTGATGATTCTCTGGTTTCCAGTGAAGAACCAGCATTAAAAGATTTGCCTTGTTTTGAAAACCCATACAAATTGAAAATAGCTTCCCCTCATAAGCTGTTTACTTGTATGTTTGGGAAATTCTCACCTCTTACTCTGTGTATAGTTTCGAACTGTTTTGTAGTAGTTCTAGGTACTTCCCAAGAGTTTTCAATATGATGTAAGCCTCAAGCTTTAAGCAGCAGTTTACTCTTCAATATGCCTGCTTCTACAGTGGTGTGGAAAAAAGTTTTTGGACACCCTTAAAAATGTACACTATCTCAATGGGCTGAAAATCTGCATCCTCAGGCATGTTTCCTGTGGATTGTCTCTGAGGAACTTTCAAATGTGCTGGCTTTATATAGATATGAAGCACAGCAACTGAAATTGTATTTTAATAAAAAGCATGACCTTCATTAGTGGATCACTGGTACCAAAATGACACAATACTGAAAATGTCTTATATATTTTTATGGAGCTAATCAATTTTAATTTCTTTTTAAGATTCATTTAAATTTTGGCTGTGATTGTACAAAAAGAAATTGCACTGAAAGACCTAAGAATGATTGAGTTGAGATTGATGAGTGTCTGAAAACTTTTTTCCACCACTGTATTTACTCTTTACTTTCACTCCTTTCTGACTGCTAAGAAATGCTTATTGGACTTTATTGAAAGTAAATTAAAATTATAAATAAATGTTCATGAACTCTGATTGTTCACATTACTATAATATACAGTATATTATCATCTGCCTTGAAGTTAGTTAGCTGTGTATACTAAATCACAGTGCACCACTACATAGAGAGATTTTTCTAAGAGAACAAAAAGTGGAATTGATTAATGATTCCATTCATTTTGAAGTACAATTCAGATGTCCACAATAGATTTGTTGAACTTCAAATGTGTGAGTCTTTTTTTACACCTTTGCAACTTGTTGATTTCAGCAGAGCAAAAGGTAGACATGTGTTGAGTAGTAACAGGGCAAAGTCACAAGCTTGTGGTTTCTCAACTATCTCCAGCTATGCAGTTTGCAAATGTCACGGTTACAGTTAGTTTGAAGATGTGTGGTGGTTAAAAGAAAAAAGTTGTGAAGTTTTCACTCCACAACTAAAATCACTCACACATATCCCAAAGTACCCCCTCACATCACACATTGAAATTGAAAGTGTGCCTGAAACTATCAGTCACACTTTAATGGAAATATTGTTCTCACACATTTAGCCTCCCACACACATTGTTTGTTTTTCAGGCATTATCCAAGTTGTTTATTTACCAACTGTCTCCCACAGTATTACGAAGGAAAGCATCGTAGATGTGGAGGCAGTGGTGAGGAAAGTGGAGCAGAAGATCGAGAGCTGCTCTCAGCAGGACGTGGAGCTTCACATTGAGAGGGTGGGCACACTCTTCAGTTCAGCCAAACACAGACAGTCTCCTCTACACACCTAAATAATATATAAATATTCACACGTCTTAGCATGTATGTTAACTTCCACACACAGTAATACCCAAACATTAATAAAACATAACAGTGTGCTTGATTGAGCAAGTCAGAAAAGTGGTGTACTCTAATTTTACTTTCAAATGTATTTATTAGGATAAACCCTGAGAGATGCATCATCCCAACATGTAACAGTACATAACAGAGCAGTGACAGCAACAGAAACTAGCACCAAACAAAACAAACAAATAAAAAAATGCAATTATTGAAAGTATTATAACTCCAGTATTGACACAGTAACAAATGAACAGTGGATTTTTTTCACAAACTATCAAGAGATGACAACTTCACTGGTAAATGTTTAAACTCTTCACACTATGGAACACCTTGCATGTCTGTCAGTTGTTTACATTGTGACTGGCGCATCACATTCTCTTTTAATGTAGAGCATACATATAGTGTGAGGGATGTGGGAGAAAGCATTAGACGGAGAATAATGGCAACAAAACAAGTCACGTATGGCAGGCTCAGTAGATTGTATCAGATAACACAGATGTTGTGATAAAGCATCTGTAGTTTTTATGCATAGTCACCTGCTCACGTACAGCGAAGATGTTAACAGAGGATGCAGAATGTGAATTTGTTGCTCTGAAGTCCAGGGGCTTTCCACCCTCTGTGCAAATAGAATTAATTGTGGCATGTCATATTGACAAGCTCGAAATTTAACCTTCCTCTTTTTTTGTCTTATCAGATTTTCGTCATCAGTCAGGCAGAGCCTCGTCTCCCCCTGCAGTTGGATGATGCTGTCAGGCCTGATGGAGATGGGGAGGAGGTGAGGACCAATGCGGGTTTAGTATAATTCAGCTGATGTACTAGAGAGACCCCAGTGCCATTTTCTTTGCTGTGCAGTGTGAAATATTGGTTGACACCTAAGGCTTATGTGTTGTTTTCAATGAAGCAATGCATTGCAATTCATTGTGATTGTTGAACAGCTTAGCTGCATTATATAGGTGATTAAAGCGCTCTCAAGAATGCATCATGCAATATTTTCATGACAAAATATTGCCTCATGTTCTCCCAAAGTTCAATGTTTTAGCTGAACAGAAGAAAAATCTAACCACCAACAATTTAGGGGACTCAGGGGGTTTTAAATGGAAGGCTGTGAACCTCCAGGTGTGGTACATTATCTGGGTGAAGCTCCTTACTGTCAGTACGGCAGCTCAGCCTCTGAACAAAAAGTTCTTGTCTGTGCTCCAAACTTTGCTTTAATTAAAAAAGTTCTGACAACTCAGTGTGAGAAACAGAAATATTGTGTGTGAGTCCAATATCTGAGACTCACATTTTCATTATGCATGGTTGTACTGGGAAGCTTTGGTTTACAATATACAATAACAACAACATAATTAAGAAATACAATCCTTAATCTATCCATACACTTAATATCTAAAGCACAATTGTAGTTTATACACAGAGTGAACAAACTTCATCCAGCACTGAATGAATATTTTGTCTAAAAAGAATAGATGTCTTTTTTGCAGTCAGATATTTGGTAATTAAACTCAGTTAAACTAAACAAGATCAAGAGCAAAGTGCCGGTGCTGATTAATATCATGTTCAGTCCATAATCTTAGCTCACTGAATTCTCCCACTCTCACACATAGCCAACAGCAACTATTTAATTCCAGTTAAAGAGCGATGTGATGATCAGTAATCCATTATTTTTTGCCGCTCACTTTGTAGGTTGTCATTTCTGCCTATTACATTTTGTGGCTGCTATATTTGAACAATGGATTCCTGCTTCCATTCAAGACAGATTTTCTTTTCTTTTTCAATTCAGTTTTATACATTTGTGATGGCAGTTATCCATAGTCATCTACCCATTACATGAAGTTGTGTTAATACTGGCCTAAGCAAGCATTGTGTCTTGTCAAAAAAGTTAACAGCACAGAACTAGCTGCACATTAAGAAGAAAAATGCCTTGTAGCAGAGTTATTGGCTGCATTTTGGGAAAAAAAAGTCTAAAGAATCTGAATTTGTTTGAGTTTTGAATCTGAGTTTGTTTCTATTAATAGATTAATGTTATTGAATAATGTATAATGAATGCAGTATCACATTTTTTTCTGAAGCTCTGGTTCCATCATATCAAATATTTACTATTATATTACTAATTTATATGTAATATTGTGAGCAAATAAATATATGGGTCGCATCACGCCAGAGACAGCTGAGAGCCCGTCTTTGTTTATCCAGTAAGCCTATCTCTGCAGCTGCAGCAGTGTCCCAGGTGTTTTCTGCCAGTATTCAACATGTCAGTCACACACTTGGAGCAGCACCTGCCTTCCCAAGAGTAATGCGGCCTAACAGCCCTGTCTGTGTGACTGTCTGCCCATCTAACCTTTTGTCCCTATGTATGGGGCTTTTGGGAGCAGGATGTAGCTACACAGGCTATTAGCTCAAATCCCAGCCGGCCCTCTGAGGAAGCCTGACATCCATGACCCTGGAAGCTGTGGTTCCTCCTGTGATGAAACATTTACTCTTTTATTTGTTTTAGTGTTTTGGTTTCTTTTCTTTTTTGCCCTGATATCTCCCCTTGCAGATGTCTTTTGTTGCAATTGACCCAGTAATAGTTGCTGCATGGAACAAAGCAACCACTTTTTTTTTGCTTTTAAACAGTGGTGTTTAACTGTAAGTGAAAACTCTGGGTCTGTTAACCCTGAAATGAAGGAAACTCTTTTGAGTTTTCCTTATCACAAAGGGAGGTAACTCAAACCAGAAAAAGAGGAGTAACTCTAGCCTGTTTCGCAGAGAGAGATAACTTAACCTTTTGGTCAGTTACCGTAGTAACAACCTCTGTAGATCTAACGTGGTCGGGACCAGGCTTTTCTCAAGGAACCTTGTGTTTCTCTGTGTCTGCGCCCTCTTTGACAGCCACACTCGCATTTGATTTCCTCATCCATTCAATCAGCATGTGAGTTTTGGTGTAGTTCTGCTGTCTGTCATTAAAATAAAATCATTAAAAAATCAGAGTCAGTAGGCCTGTATTAGAAGTAACTTTTTCACAAACATAGCATGTCCTTTTGATCACGATCCTGTTGATGAAGGTGCAGCATTACTGCGCAGAAAAATAAGAAAATTTTCACCGGTAGATGGTTATCAGACCACGCATAGATGTACTATCATTTCCAGACAATTATCTTTTGGAGCAATACCATTTCACGTCACAGTTCTTCATCTATATACACAATCTAATCCGTACTTGCATTTGCAACAGTCGTCAAACATGCTTGAGTAAGGCAACTGTATGTACCCCTCTTTTTTTTTTTTTTTAAAGATTTATTTTAGGGCTTTGTACCTTTTTTGCTAGCAAATAGCAGAGAAGTTGACATGTATCAGGGGCTGAGAGAGGGAAATGACCTGCAGTATAGCACCTGTTCTGTAACTGAAGACTCAGGGTTTCCTTTATGAGGGTAGATCAACTCAGAGCTCAGGGTTAGACACAGGGTTTGGTGAACCTGCTTTGTAAAACGGACCTCAGTTGACCAGTTTTGTTTTTGTTTTTAGAGCTACAGCTGTAATTTTAGCCAGGATTTTCAGGCTAAAAATGACTAGTATTGTATGTTTCTGAATATTTACTTCCTTATAAGATTATACAAGAAAAGCACACACATCCCTGCCCATAAACACCCCTGTGAAAAGAAAATATTGCTCAATATTTCATAGTTGGAGACTTTTTGGTGATATGATTGTGTTTTTTTTTTT
>JANJYQ010306385.1:0-24707 GCA_024605255.1 Rastrelliger kanagurta | reverse complement strand
CAGAATTTAGCCAGCATTTTGAAAGTGGTTAAAATCACATCGTACATTTTCACAAGCCACAAATTCTGTCCAATATTTTTTTAAATTTTTTTATGTGAAACTTGTTTAAAGTGCTGACGTAGTTCTATCTTGTTGTCGTTTCTACTCTGACCTATTGTTGTTTGGACCCTTCATAGCTATATTAATATTATTGTCTGTAATAATTTTAATTATAGCCTATGGCAGCTTTTAGACCCAAGTTGTAAAAGTGTAAGACACATTGATTATTCTTTTCACTAAGATTCACATCTGATCTTTGAGCATCTGGGTGTTAAATTTAAACTCTTATTGACACCTGGTCTCAACAAGCCTTGGTGCCATCCACTGCCATCTAATTCATTTACAATAGGGTAGTGTCAGTTCAGCATAGTTGCCCATAGCATTAATTATACCTTTGAAATGGGTTAGGCATGTAATAGCATAATGATGATGTAACAACTTAATAAAAATGAAGCATTCACGATAACACGATTAAACTTCTGCATATCAAGCGAAGCATTAGGCCACGGTACCAGTAGAAAGAAATCTGTTGGTTGACTACACAGATCTTAGTGTGACAGTGACAGTCCTGACACTATGCCTCCAAGTGATCATGTGAGCTGGCTGCTTGGCCAAGGGGATATCCCTTTGGTCAAATGGCCAGTGCGCATGACTCTTACCCGGGAGATTGTGGGTTCAAATCCTGCCTGGGCCCTCCTTAGTCACATTGCCACATTTGTAATGACTATCCTTCGACTACAGCACTGACCAAAATTACAATGATAATCTGAGGTTCTAAGCAGCTATAAGAGTTTAAGTTTATCACCAGGATGCTCAAAGTTCAGGCATGAATCTTTGTGAAAAGCATATGTGTCTACTTTCATACCCTTTTATTAAAAGCTGCCATAGACTATAATCGCAGAATAAATGGAAGTGATTAAACATGATAATAAAGTAGTAACAACAACAGCAAACAACTAGAGTGGATGCAGTCTTAATTTGAAATACGAGCATCCAGGACATATAAGGACAGACCTTTGACCTTCTGCACTCAATTTGTGGCCACATGCTTGGAAGAAGGCAGTGGTTGTGGATATTCAGTGGATTGTAATATGCAACCTCACCATTAGATTCCACTAATCCTACACACTAGTCCTTTAATTTACATTATATTTTTAACCTTTTCTGCAATAAAGAATCAGACTTTATGTTGTTAGGGCAATAAATAGTGTAGGGATCCATCCCTGAGCCTGACTAAGCCCTGGATGTAGTTTTTTGCATATTTATTATATTTATTTAAACTAAATTATTATAATAATTTCTATTTCAGTTCTTCTTATATGGATATAGTGTCTTATTGAATGGTATGTGTTGTGTGGTGATCATAGCCTCTGTGTTTTGATATGTTTTGATGGTGAAACTGAAGACAAATTTCCACTCATGGACAATAAAGTTTTCTATTCTATTCTATTAAAGCCTATAGAAATTAATTATTGGGGTTTACAATAAAAACATATGTAATAACAGAATAATAACATATTTGACAGAATAAGATATTAAAGTATATGAATTAGGAAGATAGTGTTTATAAATACCATACCATCTTTGTAATTAATTTCTATGCTCTACAGTCTGATTCTTATATTTGTATTTTGTTGCTTTTTATATTTAGCTTTTTCACTGTTTACATAGTGGAGCCTCCCAGACAAAGTATTTCATAAGATTGCACAACCGGAGTGAGATAAACATAAAACTTGAATATGAAATGTTGAACTAGTATATTTCTGCTGACAACTTGCACGGTTTTTGCATCGGATTAAAAAAAAAAACAAACAAACAGCGGACGAAAGCGCGCCAGTCACTGTACCACCTGCAGCAGTCAGCCAATGAAGGAGCGCACTAGGTTTAGACTAGATGCGCCATTTTACTGCGTCCACAGCAATCCGGCAAGATGGTCCCCTCGCTTTGTCTCCCCTGACCGGAGTTGCTTCGATATTCAGCAGCTATTCTTGTTTCTGCACCATCGAGAAAGCTGTAAATGAGGCTGAAGTGGACAACCTGAAGTCAGAACAAAACGTGCCTCTCTGAATCAAGAAATGACGACAATGAACAGCAGGTAGGATCTCAGTTAAATCCGCTTGTTTAGACAAGTTAATTGTGCATTGATTGCTATGCTACCTCCGCCGGCCCATTACTGTTCATTGCTACCTAGCATACTCGGCTAGCTGTAGCCATTAGCTACGCAGCCGGCAATGTTCAAGTTGGCACACACGCAGATTCAAATCAACATGTGCGTGTCCCAGGGTGGCTGGCAGAGTGACAGGGCTATTTAAACGACTACACTATAAAACAACAGTTCATTAGCATATACTATATATAGTTTATTGTAGTGCGCTGCTACTTTGGATGCTAAGTTAGCAAGTAATGCCAGTCGGCGATTAGCGCGCTGGTTCCTGCCTCCTCTTCATGCAGAGGGGAAGGAAGGCCTTTGCTTGCATTTTTTCGGTGCGTACCCATGCATTGGACCTTGCATGCACCACCGGAATTGCAATGTTGTCAGGGAAACACAGGATATAGGAAATAAGTAGCAGTGCATCAACAGCAGCAGCTAACCTAGCCTCAACTTCAGCATCCCCGGTAAATGAGGAGGTCCTGTGTTGTGAAAACATGGAAACTGAGGCGGTGAGGAGGATAAACAAGCGCCACGAACTGCAAACCCAGAGGCGTGCGCTCCTGATTAGCAGACTGAACTATTCTTTTCCAACTGACATGGCGTTTATATTGCTAATGAAGCCTGTTTTTGTCGCTGTCAGGATCGAGTTTATCGCTCAACACATCTCACGGACATCCAGCGTTAATCAGCACGTTATGATGACGCAAAAGGGCTAAATAAACAGCTGTATCTCCGCCTCGGGAGTGTTGTGCTCCAAATAAAACCATGCAAGCAGTGCTAATCTTTTAGTTGTGGTGTTATCAATTACACAAATTGTTCAGTTAATTCATGTTACGCTGGGAATTTGAAATCCAGTGATGTTGGTATCTTACACACAGACAACAAAGAAAAACATAGCAAACTTTAATAGTGTCTTTAACCATCAGGAGGAAACTAAGCAATCCTGACTATATAGCCTATATGGATATAGCAATTCACATGGATATGTTCTAGCATTGCAAACAAATGCAGGAAAGTTATAAGTCTATACAATTAAGAAATCATGATATATATTCTTTTAGAAAAGTTTAATTAATTCTTTATGTGCCTAAATTTTCACTCACCATTTTGAGTAACATCCTGTGTGTATTCATATTTCTGCAATTTGAAATACATCGTGGTGCAACATCTTAATTTACTGTGATGTCCAATATGAAACAAATCTTAATTTTCTCTTTAGGTAAAATGAGTCTGGCCTTTTCTGAATCTAACATAGACCAAATGGCAGAAAACGCAGAAGAGGTAAGTGTGCAGACTTTTTTTGGAATCACTTTTTCTGTTTAGACATTTTGGGTATTGATAAGATAAGTAGTAGTTTTTTTTTAAATTTGTTTTTCACTACTCTTAAAATAAATCTTGTATCCTCGTCAGCCTGGTAGCTCAACAGAAACAATGAAGTCTTCGTCTTCTCACAAGAGGTGAGAAGCACTTTTCTCATATGTGGCATTTAGCGTTTTGCAGCTACATGTTCTCATACTCACTGAAGACTTTGTGCTCGCACATTTTAGGAAGCCTACTACTGTAGCTAAGCACACTGAACTGAATGAATCCGACAGCTCAGCAGAGAGTGAGAATGAAGGTGCCACTTCTGACAATCCTTCAGACAGTAACATGGGCAGTCCATCTAAAGGTATGAACTATACATTTTTTAAGAATCAAGATATGCTTAATAGGATTTATAGGAAGTAAGACTTTGATACATTTTTACTATTTCCATCTGAAGGCACTTTAGTGATGAGACCAGCTGGCAATGAAAATAAAGGTGCCATGAAGCTCAGAGTGGATTTCAAACAGAAACAAAAAGGTACATTTATTTCATTATTTGTAACCTAAACATGTTTTGGTATTGTATGGTGATCTTCACGACCAAGCAAAGTTTACTTGTTAAGGAACCAGATAGTTATAAATTATTTGCTCAGTGTAAACAAAGTGGGGGGGTAAAGTGATTTCTTTTGTCTATATTGCAGATGATACCTTGGTAAACTGCACAGCTTGTGGAAAACAAGTAAACCAGTTTCAGCGCAACTCAGTGTATGAGCATCCTGCTCTTAAAGTACTTATTTGCAAGGTAAGGAAATTCCACATATGTATTGCAAATATTTTCATAGCATTTACAGCAAAGGTCCACGTGATTTTCATTATTTTCATTGTTGTTGTGTTTGTGTCTCATATTATATTTTTCGCCCAGTCATGCTACAAATATTACACAAGTGATGACATCAGCCGAGACTCAGATGGAATGGATGAGCAGTGCAGGTATGAAACTTTATGCCGTTTTGTTAACCTACTCTGACATGAACATACACAACAGAAGCATCTCAAAACATAAGAACATTACACCGATTAACCCAAAATGTGTTTTGATAATATGGAATTAATTTACAAGTTCATTTTTGGTTGTTAGGAAGGAAATGCCTTTTTTGTGAATAATATTAAGTTGGATGACCTTTTTGTTGTATGTAAAACACTGAACTTTTCCTCCCCAGGTGGTGTGCTGAAGGGGGCAAGCTGATCTGCTGCGACTACTGCAACAACGCTTTTTGCAAGAAGTGCATCCTGCGCAACCTGGGCAGAAGGGAGTTGTCGACCATTACTGATGAGAACTCAAAGTGGCACTGCTATGTCTGTAGGTCAGATCCCCTTGAGGACCTGGTCTCCAAATGCCACGACATCATGGAAAAACAAAACCATGAGAAAAACGAGAAACATGAGAAACTCAAGCAACGGAAAACAGATAAAACTGAGGAACGAGAGAGCAAGAGACATGAGAGCAAAACGGTCAAAGAGCACAAAGCAGTTGTCAATGGGAAAGAACACACCGAAGGCTCAGGGACCATGACGTTCTCCTACAAAAAACTGCAGTTACCCAAAGAACTTATAAAAAAAGCAAAAAACCTTGTTGAAACAACAACAGGTCTGAACAATACGTTCATCCAGTTCATCCAGCAAACAGCCGAGGAGCAGGGAGACAAGGCTATCAGGTATCGGCATTTGAAAGCTTTCAAGGCTGTACTTGCAGATTTGAAAAAAGCCCACAATGCTTTGGAGGTGGCCTTGGAGCCAGAGTTTAAAAACATGGAGTTGCAGAATGGCAATGAAGGACAACATATTGTAAAAAAAAGCAGTACTGCTGTGCCACCTGTAGAAAACGACCACATGGATAATGCAGCTGACAAGACTGATGCTGTCGCTGCAGCTGATGCCAACATTGAGGCTGATGCTGTCGCCGAGGCAGTCACTGAGGCCGATGCTGATGCTGAGGTTGATGCCATTGGGGAGGCTGATGCAGTCGACGAAGACAATTTTTTTGACGAGGCTGAAGCAACTGAGGAGGCTGATACTGCTGTTGAGGAACCACGAAAGAAGCAGGATGTTGACAATAATCAGGTGTCAGATTTGGCTGAAACGAAAGACAACCAAACAGAAACTGATGTAACCAAAAAGACAATTAAAACTGAAGTCTGTGATGAGCTATTGTCACCTGGTGAAATGTCCCTTGATCACGACATTATGTCTGTTCCTCCTTCGGTTCCCGAGGAGCTTTTTCAGATGGTGGAGAGCCTTGCAGATCCCACGACGCTCTCACAGACTCCAGACAGTAATCCAGCAACAGTTGTAGACACTGATACAAAGTCAAATGGAACTTCATCAGATTCTCCACGTCAACAGCCCAAGGTGAAGAACCTCATAGTTAAACTGACTCCAGTGCCGGTCGTGACGACATGTGGGTCTAGATCTTCCAGGTCCAAAAACAAGGAAAAAGATGGAGAGATGGTGAAAAAGTGTAAAGAAGAGAAGAAAGACAATACATCTGATACAGTGGATGGAACAGAAAGCCCGCCACCAAGCCGTCGCTCAAGCAGAGTGAAGACCACTCCACTGAGGAAGCAGGCTGAGAATAAGGGCAAAGAATACTCATCCGAGTCTGAGTCAGATGAAGATCGTAAAGGCAAGTCTAAGTCCTCCAAGAAATCCTGCAGCACAAAAAAAGAGGATGGCAAGGAGAGCAAGACTGCTTTGTTAGAGAAAAAGACTGAAGACTCTGATTCGGATGAAGTTCCCAACATCTTGCTTAAGAAAGCCGCAGAAGGCCAGAGTACAGACGAGGAGCAGGGAAGCACGAGTGCAAAAAAGCGTTTATTCAAAGTAAACAACACATCTCCACTTGATACAGACAAAGCATCCAAACGTAGAAGGGAGTCTGAAAGCTCTGATTCAGGCAAAGGCAAAAAGTCGCCCAAGAGAAAGAAACAGACTGGCTCAACCTCCTCCAACTCTGATTCCGACCAAGAGAAGGAGACGAAGAATAAAGCTCTCACAGCGAAGAGGAGGTCCAGCCGCGTGAAGAAACAGAACGAAGTAAAAGAGGACGCGAAAGAATCACCCGAGAGGAAGGGGTCAAGTCGAAAACGGTCTTATGAAAAGAAGCGCAAAGGGAGGAGCCCCAAAGCAGCCTCCAAGCTGCAGTCATCCTCCAGCGAGGATGAGGAGGAGCAGCAGGCTGAAGGTGACTCTGGAGATGACGGTGATGAGCAAAAGATAAAACCCATTGTGGAGGAGAACGTGGTGGGGGGCAGTGGGAATTTCCATCAGTCCTCAGGTAATTTTTTCTCAGCTTATTCAGCGTCTTTGGCAAACGACGTATTAATGTCTTGTGTGTTATCATGTTAACGCCACATGTGCTGTGTCTAGGAGATGAAATGGATGGCAAAGAGGAAGTTTCTCAAGTTTGTGAGGATGATGATGACGACGATCCTGAGAACAGGTACTTACAAAATAACTTTTAAAGATACTTTCTAGCTCACTATAAAGACAGCCATTAAAGAAGATTTATTGATTTATTTTGGATGTGCAGATTGGAATAGTCTTTCAGATAGAGCTGATTAACCTCATACTAGATTAAGCCTATATTTAAATGAATCATTTGTAAAACCGAGCTGTATGGCAGAACTACAGCATTTGGCAACCACAGTACAACAGCTCTTGAAATACTTTAGAATATAGGTCCTCAAGGCGGCATTTCTCTCTTCTTCTTCTTCTCTCCCAGCTCATCTGGACTGTTGCCAAATAGTGACAGCATAGCATTCCTCTGGTGGATTGAATAGTTCCAATAAATTGCATGTGTGGAAAAAGTACTTCATTAATTTTGTTATGAGTAGATCCAGTTATGATTACCTAAAGGCTTATCAATGATCAGTTTTTGATAACTGACATTAAACTATGAAAGGAATTACTTAAAATACAAGTCTATTCTGTTTTGTAAAGTGTTTCCACTGATTTGTTTTATATGTCATTAATGCAAATTCCCATGTTATGTCTTTTTTTTCCTTTTTTCTCCTCAAGAATTGCAAAGAAAATGCTTCTTGCCCAAATAAAGTCCAACTTTTCCTCTGGAGCAGAGAGTTCCTCTGATGATGAAGATCCAGACAAGGATGACAGATCCTCCAAAAAAGTTAAAAAAGAGGAAGATGAGGAACAGCAAGGTAGCATACATTTGATGAAAATACACAGTGGCTTCTCAGTATGCCTCATATTGTGTATTTGTCATACGATTTGTTTTTTCTTTTTGAAGATGACAACGATTCAGATGACTCCGGTTCTGATGTGGAAGTGAAGAAGCATGGCAGACGGCACAAGTTACTTAAACATAAACTCTCACTGAGTGAGGGAGAATCAGAAGATGAGAAAGCTACTGGTAAAGACAAGAAAAACAAGGGTGGCAAGAAGAAGGCAGGGCGGAGAGGTTAATTCTTTTTTTTTGTTTTCTGTATGTATGTGCATTAAATCTACACAATAAATATCTATATAAGGACACATATTCACAGTTCTGTCAGACTGCCAAGTGACTGCTGTTTCTTGTTCTTTTTATTTGTCTAGCAGTGGACAGCGATGACTCTGCAGACTCTGACTTTGAGAAGTCAGAGTCCAGTGCAGAGTCGGGGATAAGCGAGGAGGTTAGTGAATCGGACAATGATGGGAAGCGAAAGACCAGGTAAGAGCAAAGAATGCCAATAACTGTCAGTAATATATTTTCTTGCCTTTGGATTTGGATTGATCTCCTGCCCTTGCGCTGACAAATTCTAATTTGTGTCTTTTTAGAGCTGCTAAGAAGAAAGATGAAGAGAAACAGAGAAGTTACAAGCAGAAGAAGAAGCGACGCAGAATCAAAGTTCAGGATTCATCCTCCAGCAATGAGAAGGTGGTTAAAATGCAGTGAACTTGGTGGTAATTTTGAAGTGTCCAAAGTGGATTTTTTTCCTCTTCAAGACTGCTACTGTAGGTGCTGGAGATAGACCAACATAACCTTTCCTAGTCAAGTCATGTATGACATATGAAATGTAGTTTGAACTCACCCCTGGAGTGTGTTGTGCGGATTACTGAGGCCACAAATTAATCATAGGGTTACTGATCATAGGAAATGATTTTTTTTCCTAAGGGCTGAAGATCAGAGAGCTCAACTTTAATGTTCATTTCCACAGAGTGGAGAGGAAGAGGATGGCGAAAAAGATGGAGATGAAAAGAAAGGGCGCAAAAAGATTCGCAAAATCCTGAAGGATGACAAGTTGCGGACAGAGACGAGGGATGCTCTGAAAGAAGAGGAGGAGAGGAGGAAACGTATTGCAGAGAGAGAGGCTCTCAGGAAGAAACTTCGAGAGGTAAAAATGAATGGTTGTTACATATAATATGACACTGTTTAAAGCTCTGAGCTGGGTCAGGTAGTCTCCTGATAATACTGCATAGCAGGTGAGGAGATAAATGACTGTCTGTGCAATTATTTGTACAAGTTGATGAGACATAACGGTAAAGTAGGCAAACTGCCAACAGTTTGGTTTGCTTCTGATTGATCAGTGTCATTCAGATCAAACAGTTGGAGAATCCATTCTGTAATGGACAGAAGGAGTAATGCAAGTCTGTAATTAGTCTTAACAACTGAACTCTCTATTCCTAATCTATATGAAACTGCAACTAATAGTAAATAAGTATTATTAATATAAATATACTGTCTTTTAAAAACATGTCACGGAACATGTAACTAACCTGATTAGCATGACTAGGGCTGGGCGATCATATCTCGATATATTTAGGCTTGATATCAATACACGATATTGATGTTTTTTCTGCAAAGTGAGATGAAATGTTTAAAGCCAAGTATGACATGATGTACAGTTTTACTGAAACCAGCTTTTTCATTGAACAATTGCAAAATCGGATACAGTTTTCTTCATTTGCTTCATGAATAAATGCTCAAAAAGCTGTTCACATTGTAAACATAAATACTGTATAACATTAAACAAAAATATCTTTAATAATAATAGTCTATAAACAACTTTTTTTTTTTAAAGTTAATTTAGTTAAGTTTAGTTAAAATATGACAAACCCTAGTAAGGGCAGCATTTATCTATAAAGAACAAAATAAAGTGCTCAGTTTAATCACAAGACACGACTATCAACTCAAACATTCCCCCCTCTCTTTTTACTTTGATCAACAGTTGCTCTGTCTTAAGGTGGACACTAGGTGGACAGACAAGCGTTCTCCTTTATTTAAAGATTTTATGTGAGAAACACCGGCTGGGGTTTCTGCAGCAGGCAGTTTCACACACTCTTCATACTGCTGCCACTGTGCAGCGAAAAAAGATTTGTAGCGCTTCCAGCCCTGGCTCTAACTAGTTTATGGCACTCGCTGTATATAGCATAATTTTGTTACTTGTCTGATACTTTGAATCTGAACCTGCTTTTCTTTTTATGAACTAATTCCTCCTCCACACACTGCACAGACTTTGCTGCTTTTTCCTTGTTTGTTGAAAAGTGCCGGTCCAGCGTGTCCCTGTTCCTGCCCCTCCCCTCTCTGTGCATGAAAGAAGAGGGGCAGAGGTGCGGGGAGCAGTGCAGAGAGCTCCGGGTCTGCAGCTTGCCAAGAAAAGAGATCACAGTGCAAATTTGAACTATATCAATATATGCGATATGGTCTCCTTATCATTTAAAAATATATCGATATTTTTTTAAAATATTGATATATCGCCCAGCCCTAATGGAGAATAAAGTGCATAACACATTTGGATTGATAAGTTAAAGTTATTAACCAGCCATTAGTCTCTAGGCTCTCCTCAAAAATCCAGAACTTCAGTGATAGTACAGGTAAGACATCTGGCCAGTAGTAAGCAATCAGATATGATCTTAAACATAAACATATGAGCAAGTATCAAAGTAAGCAAATAAACATATGAGCAAATCATCATATAGCAAAAAATGTATTCATTGCACCGTCACTTAACTAAAACACCCGAGCTAGAGTAGGACCTGTGTGCTTGCAATCATAGTTCAAATTAAAATGAATATCTGCTTTGGTGTTCATTATAAAAAATAATTTATATAATCTTGCACTAGTGGATATGATGAATTTCATGAAGCATTTTTGGACTTAAGGCAGAAGTTTGCTGTTGCAGTGAAGACAGTTATATGTAAGCAGTGGGTGAATTTTCTTGTAAAAGTAAGACTGGCATCTTTTCATGCTGTCTCTGATCCATCTTTAGACAATTGTGGTGGAGGAATCCTCCCAGGTGGCCTGTCCCATTACCACCAAGCTGGTATTGGACGAAGATGAGGAGACCAAGGAGCCAGTAGTGCAGGTGCACAGGAACCTTGTCACCAAGCTCAAACCTCACCAGGTTGATGGTAAGGACAAAGTAAATCTTTTGGGCTTAACAGCAATTTAGCAGTCACAAGGCTGTGTGTAAAACATTGAGATCCTCTAGCCTAATGTTGGACCTTTTTGTCTTTTTGCTTCAGGGGTGCAGTTCATGTGGGACTGCTGCTGTGAATCTGTGAAGAAAATAGAGAAGTCAACTGGCTCTGGCTGCATTCTTGCCCACTGTATGGGCCTGGGAAAAACTTTGCAGGTAAAAAAGAGAGAGCAGTATATTTAGCTTTTTCTGGCATGTTTATTTTGTTATTTATTTAGATGCAAGGATAAAAAAATAAACAAAAGGTTATTCTACTCAGGTCCGCTGCTCTTACTTTTATTTACTGTCTTGTGGAAACTGCATTCGGCCTTAACAACATTTTAATATGCCACAAACCTGCATAATTGCCTATTAGAACTGTAAGGATTTAGTTTCTTTGATATTGCTGGATTGCTAATGACAAACTATTTGTTGCAAACCTGTATTGTTACACGGCAGCTGTGTAACTGTATTTCTCTTTTTGCCCTGTAGGTGGTGACATTCCTTCACACTTTGCTGCTTTGTGAGAAGCTTGACTTCACCACAGCGCTAGTGGTTTGTCCCCTGAACACTGTCCTCAATTGGCTCAACGAATTTGAGAAGTGGCAACAAGGAATGAAAGATGATGAAAGTTTAGAGGTAACAAGTTGGTTTATGAACCTTTCGAGCTGTTCCTGTTTGACACTCCTCTTCACACTCTTGTCTTACTTGACAATTAACATATTGGTATCATTGGTATGTTTTAACAGGTGATTGAGCTTGCCACAGTAAAGAGGCCGCAAGAGCGAGGGTATGCCCTCCAGCAATGGCACGAGTCAGGGGGTGTTATGATCATTGGCTATGAGATGTACCGAAACCTGACCCAGGGAAGAAACATCAAAAGCAAGAAGCTCAAAGAGACGTTTCAGAAGACTCTCGTAGATCCAGGTACAGCCCTGTCCGATGCATCCGTGATTCAGACAGCTTTAAGTACACAAAATCAAAAAATATCCCCTGATGTATGAAGGTGTGAAAAGAAGTCTTCAGATTTATGGCACTTTGACTTTGTTATCTAAAAATGACCTGATCTGTTGAGACTGATGCATATCAGCCCCATTAAATTTGGCATAATATCTAGTGGGTCTTGGCAGTAAATGAGAATTGATTACCAGAGATTTTTGTGTGAAATATGTCTACAAGACATCTCAAAAGATTAACAGTGGTACATTTTTGAACAAGTATGTCTGTGTTGTTTTGCTTCTAGGTCCAGACATAGTAATCTGCGATGAAGGTCATATCCTTAAGAACGAGGCATCTGCTGTGTCCAGAGCAATGAACTCTATCAGGACGAGGAGGAGAGTTGTGCTGACTGGAACACCCCTGCAAAACAATCTCATTGAATGTGAGACTGTGTGTGATTTTTGTCAGAAATATTGACAGTTGACATGTTTACGTATCTTAAAACTTTCTGACCTTTCTCCTACTAGACCACTGCATGGTGAACTTCATCAAAGAAAACCTGCTTGGGTCAGTTAAGGAGTTCAGGAATCGCTTCATCAACCCTATTCAGAATGGGCAGTGCGCTGACTCCACACTGCACGATGTTCGTATCATGAAGAAGAGGGCTCACATCCTCTACGAAATGCTGGCTGGCTGTGTCCAGGTAACGTGCTGCCTAAAACCAGTTGGCTCAGTTTCTCTTTGCCATCTTTGTTAACCACCTGCTAAAAATAATGTTGTATTTCTGTTTCCCACAGAGAAAAGATTACACAGCACTCACCAAGTTCCTGCCTCCCAAACATGAGTATGTACTGTCGATCAGAGTTACTCCGATCCAGTGTAAACTCTACAGATACTATCTGGAGCACTTCACCGGTGAGAGTCACACTCAGATGAAACTTTTTTGTTGCACGAGAACTTGACAGTGCTACTTGTTTGTCTTTTTTCAAATAACTCTGATCTGGTTGAATGTTAGGAGGAGCAGAACCTCTAGAGGCTGCTAGTAGAGCTTCCACACTCTCAGGTCTGATTGTCCAGGCAAGGATTTAGCCTAGTCCAAGACTAAATCAAAATTCAATTGAGAATTCCATTGGAAAACAGGCGTAGTCTCAGATGAGGTTAAATCCTTGTGCAGGAGTCTTGTTTCCCCTAAAAGTACTCTCTTAACTGGATGTCATTTACTCTGACAAGGATTTCTAGATAAGTGGAAGGCCTTTCTTTTCTCTCACTTTTTTGTGCTGCTTTGTTAAGTCGTTTAGTGGATGTTCCTCTCAGAATGTGGCCCAGGGTGTGTGTGTATATGTGTGTGTGAGAGAGAGTGTGAGAGAGTGTGTAAGAGTGGCAGCTGGCAGAATGCCGCAGGCAGGGTTTAAGCCCAGTTTCCCACGTCTACCTAATGAAGAGCTCTGGGAGAGAGGGAACAGAGGGTGGGGAGTAGAAGGGGGGAATGTGGGGGCATAAAGGAAAAGGAACAAAATTTGCAGGAGGGGGGTGGTGTGCCAGAGGTTTTACACCAAAAGGGAAAACAAAGAGCAGGAGAGCTGGTATGTAAAAAGAAGAGTGATTTGGGGGTGTCAGATTTGGTGGTATGTGCTGTGGCTCATTAGGTCGGGTTGTCCACAGGGCACAGTGCTCATGTTGTGACTGTGACTCTAGACCTCCACAGTGGGGTTTTTGGACCCAAGACCACCAGTCAGTCTGCAGGGGTTGAATGGAACCAAATGTTCCCTACTTTTTGTGCTGCTTGTGAAAAACCTACTGTAACTTCAGACCTCTCTGGGTCACTGCAGGCCAGTACACACAGCATATACTTTAACATTTTAGCAGTTGGCACTCACTTCAGTTCACAAAGCTAACAACTGAAGCAAGTGTGGCTCACATCAACCTTTGTGCAAAGGCAAAAGGTATCAATGCATATCTTAATTGACTTTTTTTGTTTCCACATTGTTGTCAGAGGACTGGGTGACACTTGATCTAATTTGTTTTGTTTAAATAAAAACTGTCTTAATTACAATTTTCCCAAGGTAGGGGTGATACGATTTTCCACAATATTCACACTGTATATTGAAAGACTGTGGGCACGCTGTCAGGTACATAAGGCAAATACATCCATCTTCCTCCTCAAACTCTTTGCCTTGTGTGCAGGTGTGGGGAATGCTATGGAGGGGGGCAGGGGCCGTGCGGGGACCAAACTCTTCCAGGATTTCCAGATGCTCAGCAGAATCTGGACCCATCCCTGGTGCCTTCAGCTGGACTACATCAGTAAAGAAAACAAGGTAGGTCTGGGAAGACAAGACTGAACCACACTATACACTGAATCAGAAACTGGGAATATATGAGCGCAAATCAGACACACTGTGGGAAAACAATAGGAACATACTGCTGACAGGTCATGCAGCAGGGGAGAACAACTTGCATATTGCCACTGCGGCAGAACTTTCCCCTTATGCATCATTTCTGTTACCCAAGATCCAGTGCTCAGTATTTGGTTGACCTATATCACCTAGCAGTCGAGCCTCATGCAGTCCGCTCTCTTGCAGGGTTTCTTTGACGAGGACAGCATGGACGAATTCATCGCCTCAGAAACTGAAGAATCCTCGATGAGTCTGAGCTCTGAGGACGAGAAGAAGAAAAAGTAAAATACACATTAACTTCCCTAGTTGTACTTTGTAAAAAAGACACCCATTTTACAGCTTGTCTTTGTCCAGTTGTTACTCTCGCTGACCCTGCGTCCTCCATTATACCTCCTTACTAATAGGAAAAAGAAGCAAGGGAGGGGAAAAAGGAGGGGATCTGATGACTCGGACAGTGATGATGTGGAGGTCATCAAGGAGTGGAACACCAGCTCTCGGGGCAATGGAGAAGGTCGACCCAGGCCAGAACCTGTAGAGGAACGTAAGTTTGGTGTGTTCACTACATGCTATTTTGCTTGTTATTAGAAGGACCAGAGTTGTATGTATGGTGACCATAGGTTTTCCTTACATTTGAAAAATAGGTGATGTCTTCATCTAGACATGTGTAGACTGCCATTTTCTTGGCTGATTCTGATCTTCGGTCTTCATAAGAATTTAACAGAATATTTGCACATTTTCTTTTTTCAAAGAGATATATTTGACTGAATATACAAACATTTTGTAATTTTTCTTTAATAGAAAATTGAAATTCATTTGTATGTTCATATAAAACAAATATTTAAAAAGCTTTAGCTGCTTTGCATTTTCTAGCTTCTTGAATTTGGATACCAGAGTGATGTTTTGTTAGTTATAAGTTTGTCTGATTGAGTGAGTTGTTCCAAATGTTTTCAAGGTTGTTCTTCCACTGCTTATTTTGGATTTTTTGGACTTGCATTGAATTTCCACACAGATGATATTTTGTGTGTGTGTGTCTGTGTTTTAGTTGGTAGGCGACCCTCATTACTTATTTTTTATGTATTATTAGAATTAAGAAGCCAGCCTGAATCATGTAAACTTAGTTTTATATCCTTCCACTTAGAATCACTTCAACCTGATAGCTAAAATGTCACCAACACAGCAAACTGTGTGGATTAGTTTTAAACAATACAACAGTTCCTTTATGACATTTGTAATTCAATGGATATTTACTCAGTTCAAAACCACTTTATATATCCCATGAGAGCAATCTTATGTAGCAGCTTGCCACCAAGACCGGCAGATACACATACACAGTTGATTGGAAGGAGAAAAGTGTTATTAAAATGCATATTTATCAAAGAAGTAAACTAAAATCCAGGCTGCATACATTAAGAGCTTTGAGTGTATTAACATATGAAAAACAGAAGAAAAGAGAAATATTTCATGACATTTTTGCCTTGCCAGCTAACATCTGCACACACTGCAGCTGTATTTCAGCATGTGAATGTGTAAAACTTCTCTTTGTTATATTTTAGTTGTTTCTGTAAACTTGCAGCAAATGAAGACTTAACAGTATTTTTTTGTCACATACAGCTCCGCGCACCGGCTCCACTCCTGGGAGCCCCACCCCTGACTGGCACAAGGAGTTTGTCACAGAGGCTGACGCTGAAATCCTGGAACACTCCGGAAAGATGGTGATCCTCTTTGAGATCCTGCGCATGGCCGAGGAAGTAGATGAGAAAGTGTAAGAGTGTCTGTAAAAAAATGTTTTGGGTTCTTCACAGAGTGAGATGGGCAGCGATAAAGTTACACCAGTGTATCCTCTCTACTTGTTTGTCATCAGGTTGGTCTTCAGTCAGTCTCTTATCTCTCTGGACCTAATTGAGGATTTCCTGGAGCTGGCTTGCAGAGCTAAAGACGAAGAAAAGCCCTCTCCATACAAAGGTACATTTTTGTGGTGCAGTCACACATTTTCTCTTTTTACTCAAGAAGTTCTCACTGTACTCAAATGACATCCTCATAAAATAAGACTAATAGACCTTATTTTACTGTATGATCCTGCAGTTGCCTATGATCAGCTTCCCGCTGAATGTTATGATCTAAAATGCTGCTCTTGGTTTCATGATGTGCTAAAATCACTAAGAAAAGTTTAATATTATAAGCCAGCTACTGACTTATGGAGCTGGAGGAGACCAGTTTTCCGTCAAGAAGTTCATTTTTGTGGTTTTACACTTTTAGCCTTTTGATGTGAAATGAAAAAAAATCTTAACATTAGCTTTAGGAGAAGTGTTTTCATATGGAGATGCAGGTTTCACACTCCGAAGACAGCCCACATGCAACATGTATGCTTGTACATGCTGATGTGCTTATTACCCTTAAACACACGCAGACATACACACCGCCGCTGGTGTAAGGTCATGTTCCTAATTAAACTCCAGCAGCTGTTTTTACTTTCATTTTGAAAATGATTAGACCTTGACTTTTTATTCCACAAAAAAATGTTTGCTCAAGGGTTTGTAATTTGTAATGAAAAGATCACAGTGCTGTAATTGGAAACATACTGAAATGTTGGTTATGAAGGCTGGTAGGGGGGTTGGCCATCTTGAAGGCTAAATGTGGCTGGCCTCTAACCAGCACAACCATCTATCTGCTGCCTGCAGATGTCCAAACTAAATCCTTTTGACAAGGAAAAGGCACGTGTGTTATTGAAGGATTTGTACACCGTGACTTTGAAGTTCATAGCAAATATCTTAACTGTGATGTGTTTATGAAGGTGAAGGCAAGTGGTTCAGGAACATTGACTACTATCGCCTGGATGGCTCCACTAATGCCACCACCAGGAAGAAGTGGGCAGAAGAGTTTAATGACCCCAGTAACCCAAGGTAATGTGTCTTTAGAGCTGCAATCATTATTTTTATTACTGAGAACTCCTTTGGTCTATATGTAGATGTCAGAAGTGGTGAAAAATGTTGTTATTGATCTCTAAGTCAAAGTTGCCAAATAACTCAGAATATTTAAATGGTTTCATAGGGCATCTTCCAGTTAAAGTAATGTTGGACATGTATAATCCTGGATTATATATTTCTTTGTAAACCCTCTCTTTTTCTCTCTCTCCAACTCTTAAACTCGTAGAGGTCGTTTGTTCCTCATTTCAACTCGCGCTGGCTCCCTTGGCATCAACCTTGTGGCAGCTAACCGGGTTATCATCTTCGACGCCTCCTGGAATCCCTCCTATGACATCCAGAGTATCTTTAGGGTCTACCGCTTTGGTCAGGTTAAAACCGTCTTTGTCTACAGATTCTTGGCCCAGGTAAGTTTGTCAGGATGTTTTTGGTGAGTTATTTTGGCCTGTTGGTGCATCTGTATGAAATTGCTCATGTAATCCAATGAAATACTTATGCCACAAAGTCTTGTGATTTCTTGGACATTCACTGTTTTAAGTATAGTGCATTGTTTTCTTGACTCTCCTCACTCCTTCTGACTTTAGGGTACAATGGAGGAGAAGATTTATGAGCGGCAGGTAACCAAACAGTCTCTGTCATTCCGGGTGGTGGACCAGCAGCAGATCGAGAGACACTTCACAATGAACGAGCTGGCTGAGCTCTACACCTTTGAGCCAGACATGCTGGACGATCCCTCAGAGAAGAAAAGCAAGAAAGCCACGCCTGTGCTCCCTAAAGTAAATATGCATTTAGATTGTTGTAATATGCCTATGTGCCACACCACAAGTTATTTAGTGCATTCAATTTAGGGTATATCAGACGTCTAATTGGACTTTGATGAACCGTTGACTGGGATTTCATGGTGTTCTTTAGACTGATCCCTAAAGGAAATGCAGAAGAGAAGGCTGAAACCCATTAACAGTAGTAAATAGTCTTTTTTTTCCCTGAACAAACATGGCACTGAATGCCATTTCAAATGCCAAGCTTGTTTTTCTCAACTTTTGAAGTTTAGCACTTGGTGATAAACTGTTGTTTAGACACCGTGCCAGCTTGTATCTTGCTTGGCCTTTCCGGGATCTATTGATCTTCGTTTCCTCTCATAATCTTTCGCTCGCCTCTTCTCTCCTTAATGCAGGTGCTGTGTCACTGTTTGGGCCCCCTGGGGTTTAATAAGAACACACTGCCCTTACATGGGCCATCCAACCCCGTGCAGCTGCACAGATCTTTTTGTTTACCGCTATTTACTAAATAGTCTTCTCATTGCAACACCGCTGTGGAGCAGTGCTGCTGCCCTGCTATAAACCTGCACTTTTTTATTTCTCATTCATTCTTCATTCCTTACCGTCCTTTACTTCTCTGATCTCTGAATTAGTCCCATCCCTTCCCACTCCTTCCCCTTTCTGCAGTCTCTGGGTTTATTCAGATCATCCTAAGTGGTTTTACCTCTTTGTTTTGGTTTGACCTGGGTTTCTTTGCAGAAGTCTATAAACAGAGTGGATAAAAGAAACATAGTATATCCAGCTCACTGGCTTTTTCACCGGACAGTTGAGAGGCCTTTCACTGCACCTTAATGGAAAATCTGTTTTCCATTTACACTGTCTAAAGATCTTTATCGCTATTCCCTTCATGGGTATTAACAGGTAGGAGGGCTGCATGAATCCACTCACCCAGCAGCTGATATCATTGCTCTCACCTTCCATATTCTTCTGACCAGGAAGGAGCCGCCTACATACAGGGCAGCGGAGCACAGTTGGAGATTTGAAGAGGAAAGATGTGTTCATTGAGCTGCGGCCTGTTAGATGTGTATGATCTTTAATGAGCCCAGTGACATTTATGTGACACAGTATTAAAGACGGAGAGGCTGAAAAGCTCTTTAACAAGCCGACCTGTTTTGGCCAGGGGGTTAACTATGATGTGGCAGCAGGACTGCGGTATTACGGAAGGAATTTGCCGTCTGGAATGATGTGAAGATGAGTCAGACACCCTCCATCACTTTGAGCCAACAACACTCTGTGCAGAAAGAGAGAGTGATTCGAGGCACAGCAGAGGGATTTTTTGCTCCTCTTCTTCTCAGTTCCTCAAACTGAGAAGCGTTGTCTTCCTGGCCAGAGAGGACGTATTACTTTGTGTCAAACAGGTCACAGAGGAAGCGGTTGATTGTGATGGTTTCTCTTTTTGGTTTCTGTTTGTTCTTGTGTAAAGCCTCACAGGAGGGAAAACATCACTGTGGTTGACTTTCTCTTTAGATTCTACCTGTTTATTTCCCAATGCTATCTTTTCTCTTTCTTTCCCCTTGTGCTTAATGATGTCCTCACACTCTTCCCTGTCCACTGTTAATCAATCCCATCTTGTCCCTTTGGCCATCTGTTACACTAGCTCTCCACTCTTCCTCTGAATGTTCAAAGCGACATCAGTAAAGTTGTTTTTCTTTTTTTTCCCCCTCTGGCCTCCCCAGCCTGATGAAGGGTCATTATTTAAGCCCCTCTCTTATAGATGTCTCTCCTCCCTTCAGAGAAACTAATTGTAGACAAAGGAAGCAGGCGCACTTCCCCCTTAATGACAAAGAAGGTCTGTGAAACCCAGACATGAGATTTTGACTCCGCACCCATCTAACCTGAAACACACTCACCCATTTCCTCTTCATCACACTTCCATCAAATGAATGACCACTTGCAGAACAGACAGTGCACATGGTTGTATGTTGGACAAATTTTTCCACACATTTCTCTGAACTTGTTGCTGCATTATACGCCATAGGTCAGGCTGGCAGGCTATGGGCGTACCTGACTGTATGTGCTCTCAGCATGTGATGGCAGCAGTGGTCATTAGGCCCAGTCAGGTACACTGAAAGACTGTGGGGAGGCTATATTCAAGCCACAGTACAAACAGGAGCAGACTGGAGCAATAAGCCACACTGTGCATGTCTCATTAGGGGTAGGAAATCTCTTTGACCTTAAAGGAAAATGCCCCCTGGAATACTCTTAATGCATTATTCATCATCAGTCTGTGATGTTCAGTCAATTCCTGGAGTTATTTTAGATGGGAATATTTCAAGTGATGTTTTTTTTATCCTACCCAACCTTTGCCCATGTATTTCCACTCGGATAAGTGATTTCTTAGACTTCCCAGAATGCTTTTTTCTGCCAGCCTTCAGAAAACATGCCTGTGCTTGTTGCGTTGCAGGTGGAGAGAGCACTAATGACAGTAACAGCAAGAGACAGAGTTGTTGCAGGTGGGGGAAAAGCAAGAGCAATCAGTGTTTGCTGCAGTCTGGTCTGTTGAGACCATTGAATGCATGTCTGCTGCTTACGTGATGAATCTTTTTCACCTCCACTTTTACTACAACATTTTAGTCAAATTGTGCTTTCTCGCTGTTGATTGATGGTCAGGTGAAAATGAAATGCACCACCAGATAACAAAATGAACATAGATAATGTTGCTATTGGCTGTCTTTAAAAATTGCAGAACATCTTGTTCATCATGAGCCCCACTCACTATTACAGTGAATGCCTTGAAAAGTCTTGTATCCAGTAAAAAGAAAAAGGCAAACTAGAAGTTATTTGGTTGTAACAGTGTGCTAAAAGTACCTGCATGGCCAACTGTCACCACAAAGTCACTGAAAAAATTAAACAGTTGTAATGAGGAATATTAAAACATGATATTACATATGATAGATCAGTTTGCCTTACTATAAAATCTGAAAAATCTGGTCAGTGCCACTGTTGGATTTGAATGGAGCGCCATTTATGGTTTTTTTAGCCTTAGTTGTCACTGTAGCCTGATGGTGCTGGTTTGTGCTACTACTACTACTACGGCTAAAAAACATAATAAATGGATGAGTTGCAGGTCGGCAATGCATGGCGCAGCTTCGGGAGACTTCTGAGGCAGTGGATGAGCAGTATGGAGATGTTTTGTTTATTTTTGGGGTAGTTTAATGTGGTTTTGACTTTGGGCACCATAGACTGTAATGCTGCAGGCTAATGTAGCCAGACGATCTCCCTGCTGCTCCAACTGTGTGGAGATTACAAAGAAACTAAAACCATCTTTTTACTGTGCTGGGGGTGAATAGATAATGATACAGTTTTACTTTTTCAGTGCACTATCTAGTACAGTTAGTGCACAACCCCCTTTCCTATTGAATTAATTCAGAAAGCAATTTCCATTTTTTTTCTCCTCTCAGTACAGTTCTTGTCGACTTGCAGTGAATTCCCACTGACCTGCTGCTTGTCCAACTCGAAGCCCCCCCGCTGCTGCTAGCTGAGGCTTGTTTTTATAGGAATGTGGTGTGTTTATTGTCTTTGTTTAGCCCTTTGTGACATGTGTGATTTTATTTCTTTGTTAATTGACTGACAGCAAGATAAACCCTCTGACTCGTATGCTCGCCCCGGAGAGAGTAGACAGCGTAGTCCTGAGGGCAGGAGTGGCCTCCTGATGTCAGGCACAGCGCCCGAACTTAAGTGCTTTTCTGCAGAGAAACTGTTTAGAGCAGACCAGTAGGGTTATGTGTATCATTTGTGTGCAGCTGGGGGAGAGAGTTTTCACTGGCTATGTTTGGGTATTACAAATATCTTAGCCACTCGCATTCCTGCTGTTGGGATCCTGTCTTCGCCCCCCTCTGTTTCTATGTTTAAAGCACCTGTGCGTCAAAAGCAGTTTCTGGCAGACACAACCACGTCAAGTCTACATATGAAGACTCCCATCCTACTCTTCATTTTGGTCTGTGTATCTTTACTTGAATTACTCTTCTTTTCATGTTGCAATCCATTCAAAAGTCTGTCCTCCCTCGCTGTCTTTCCAACCTCGCTAACTTTCATCTTTCCTCCTGCACCTGTGAGGTGTTTTTCCCTGTTAAGTGGAGGTTTATCGGTGTGGCATGCTCAACACAATAAGCGGCTGTTTAGGTGCAGGAAATTGGGTTAACATGTTTGAGAATGTTCTCAGCTCAAGAAAGTATCTGATAACACGGCCAAAAATCCTGCCTTCATAGAACCCGAAGCTATTAATGCAGGCGGGTGTTTAATTGCATCAGACCTTTTACAGTTAAGCGTCACCTAAAGTTTATTGGTAAAGTACGTGTGGGTGCCTGTGCCAAGTTGTAAAGTCTACATGAGGCCCGTTTATGTCGACTCCCAAGTTTTCATCTTTGTGATGTGAGAGCTGCCTGGTTTGAAAACTGCTTTACATCATTTATGGACTGCTGGCAGGTCAGCCATTTTCATAATATACACATGTACAAGAATTTGGCTTAAGGAGAGCATAAATTCTTTTCTCGATTGAAAGAATGGAAAGGTCTTCATACAGTGGTAAATGTCATACATGTTGGATGCCTTGCTGAATTTGTATACCAGTGCTTACAGTCAAGTTTTCTTACTCTCCTGACCCTTTGCTTTGTTTAGCAGTCAGCTGGAGCCAAGATCTTCAAGACCCGTACTTTCTGCTTAAAAGTGCTGTTTAGAATCGAGACAGGAGATTATCAGGCCCTCGTTGAGACTGACTCTGTTGAGGGTCTTAAGTCTAAACTGAACAGAACTCTTGAACTTTTTCCTCAGACATGGCCTGCCACCTCCATCATTACATCTGGACACATAAACACGCTCTCTTATGCCAAATGACCAAATTCCTCCCCAGATTTCACCCTTTGGAAGTATTCACCCAGCTCCCCATTTTTTTTCATGGAGGGAGAAAAAAATTCAGTTGAGTGGGGTAATTTACTTCTTTCTCTCTCTGAGCATCTGCCCACCCAGTCACTCTCACTTTTTCTGCTCGCCTGCAGTAAAGCGATAGGCTTTACCACGCAGCTCCATGCAGATGACAATAGCCTGGGTCAGGTTACACACAATCATTAGCGCTGGCTCAGGACACATAACACACACATAGCGCAGCAGGACGGGAGATGGACCGGACCACCCCAGAGCCGTTGCTGATGGGAATTACTTGGATATCCCAGAATGCACTGGGTTCCAGGGGGAGCATCTGTACTGTCACTTGACCTGCAGCTCCACTGATCCATTACCTGGTCGACAGTCAAGTGCTACTCTTTCATACATTTAAATAAAACCTGTGCACTGTCTCCACATGCTCAGCAGATTGCAGCTTTGTATGCATAACTTAAAGTTTAATAGTTAACAGTAAACCAGAGCATGAACAGAAACCTTAAATCAAATGATCATGTCTGTTCTTCCAGATGAAGTCAGCGGCCTGGGTGTTTCAGGCAAACAGCTCTTGTTGAGTTTACTTTAGTTGGTATTAACTCAAAAATAATCCTGCACAATCTGTCTTATATGGGAATGAACAACAAGCTCTGCAAAAACAAAAACAGCAACTAAAATCATGATACTTTTGTTGAACCTCTAACAATCTGCATTGTCAAATTTGAACTTGAAGCCTATACAGTGACATGCTGTGTAGTAGATTGATTTAATATTTTATTAACAGGAAAGCTTTTCATTGTCATACTTCCTGCCTTTGGACTGTTGATTAGATAAAATTTAGACTCATTTTTCATTACTTTCTAACACTTCATAGACTAAACAAACTTTTGATTACTGATAATGAAAATTATTGTTAATTGCTTCCCTAAAATCATGTATACTGTACCTACTGTACAGGACTGCCAACATAAGTGGGTGTACTGGCACTCTGACCTCTGTTTGACCTTTTCCTCTCCCCTGTTGGCAAAATCATCACGATGGATGCCTTTTATCCGAGTCAGGTCAACAGGCTCTTCCGTGCTTTTATGTCCTAATTAGAGACCAAAGCAGCGGTTGACTCTCTGGCTGCGCTGCTGCTCCGAAACGTCTGGTTGTTCAGGGGTGGCCTGGTTTTTTCCTGATTGAGTGCGATGGCTGGGAAATATAAACATGTGTCAATGAGGAGCACAATCGGGTCCAGCAGTGCTGAGTGTGTAAAGCTCTGCGGCTCTTTCTGCTCCTACCTTTTTTCAGTCACCTTATCTGTCACTTTCTGGAGGCCTAAAAATAGGGCTTTGTGTGCCTTTCCTGCAGCTCTCCTTTTTTTGAGGGATCCAGTTTCACTCCGTCTGGCCTGGTGTTTATTTTCTGTTTATTCAATACAGGTTTGCAATCACTGTCTCATTTCATAGTTTGATGTTTCTTCTTTTTTTCCCCCTCCCTCCTTAACAACGGTGACATCTATGATTAATTTTGTTTGCAACTTCACACTCATTGTCACTGTTCAAAGAGAGGGGGAGCAGGGGAGGAGGGAGCCATGCAGAGCCCCTCTGTAAAATTGGCCCATGTGGAGGTTAATGATGCAACTTTTGCATGACGTTGTTTCCAGATTGCAAAGTTCCAGTTTAATGTAAAGCTAAGTCAAGACAAAGAAAAGCAAACGAGCCGCAGAGAGAGTAATTTAAACCATGTTTGTGTGAGCAAAGGCTGGCCCCGTTCTCTTATTTTTACTCAGGTATTGTTTTCAATAACAATGTAGTCATGGCAACCAGAGT